>OY101440.1:70914212-71111712 GCA_956483585.1 Gymnocheta viridis
TAAACCTGAATATAGAAAATAATTAAAATTACAAAAGTATAAAACAGGATATAAGCATCAATTTTGCCTTTCTTCTGAAATCACAAATAGTCATAAAAAATTAAAAATTAATACAATTTTAAAACAAAACTAAAATTCAATTTCATTGATTTTGTATATCTACTCGTACATAGTGCCCTGACGATCCCTTACATATCTTTAATATTAATAATATAAAAAATAATTATGGTTATTTATATACGAAAAGAAAATTCAAGCGATAAAAAATACTGTAATATGCATGCATAATATTATACTAATGAAAAAGGTTGTTGGATTGAATCCCAACGCAACTTTTTTAAAAAAAATTTTTAAAGTAAAATTATTTCGAATACCATTTTTTTGCTTATATTTTAGTCGTTAATGGACCGACTTCAATTATTTTGAGTCTAAACCTTCGCAGAACTCCATACAATAGATCTGCTTCATAAAATTGACCGTATGACAGTCGGGGTCATAAAAAAACAACAGAATAGGAAATATCACAAAAAAATCTTTTGGCTATATCTCATTAATTATTGGACCAAGTTCTGTTATTTTCAAACCGAACAATTTTATGAAAAATTCCAAGAGAATGGTATAAAATTTATGTTTTTATGTTGTGTTGAGGCCTTAATTCTTAAGACACCAAAATGTAGCAGACGGACAGACGGACATCGCTCATTCGACTTCTCTATCTATAAGGATCCAGAATATATATGTACTTTATGGGTTCTTAAATGAATAATGAAGGAATTACATTTGGAATGGCAAACCTACATATATCCCCTTTCCAAATTTTTTGGTGAAGGGTATAAAAATTATATTACGAATGCCACAGGTTTATGAATTTAAAAGGGGCAGATTTGTATGTAATGCTAAAATCACAATTTTTTATAGCAATATGTACGTCAATTTCATTTTATACAAATCGAAATAATTTTTAGGAATTCAAGAACAAGTTGCCACAAATAAAACTTTAAAAAACCATGACATATTGGAAAAACCTAAAATCATAAAAAACCCCCAAATGATAATTGGAAAATCTACCTACATATAAAAACTAATTGCATGTAATAAAAGGGTGAGCACGACAAAAATAAGAATTGTTTTGTTTTACGTGCATAACATAGTATTACATACACACATATTTATGTACATATAGTTAATGGGAATCTATTTAATTTTTTTCTTTCCCCTCTTCTTTATCTCTTATTTTGATATTAAAGTAACAGTTTTATTATATAAGAGAACATACTCGTACCTTTAAAAACCATTACTAGATCCTCTCCATATACATGCATACTCGTAATTAAATAATTAAAATAAGTAATAAAACAGGTACTAAATCATCAAAACGCCTAAAATCGTCCAACCTATGACAAATTATCAAATTTGGCAGCCGCGGGTGCAGTGAATGTTGAATAGAAAATACACAAGTATATACTAACGGCCTTATTCACAAACGATTAATAAAGTTAATGTGTACATTAAAACCGGTTTTTCCATATAAAAATCCAACATTAAACCCACAATAACTCTATTAATCGTTTGCGAATATGCCGCGAATGGTGTTGTTGCGAGGTGATTGTAACACCAAGTCGTTTTAGTTGAATACAAAGAAGTTACCGAGTATGAAAATAGAAAAAACACGAAACTTTGTTCTGAATGGTTGTGATATTGTATTTACGTTTTTCTGCGCTCTTACTTCTTTCTGCAATCAACACATGTACAAGTAAAAAATTATTGTGTGTATTGTCATGCATGAAGCTCGCGGCGTATTGAAGAAAGAGCGAAAAAACAACAAATCAATAAGCGAGTGCTTCAAAGTATCCGAGCCTAAAAATTACTTAGTAAAAAGCGAGTGTACTCGCGGGTATTATGTATTGTTTCTAATGTCTGGTGAGCACGCTTTACTCAACTACGAAGAGCTTGGGTTAAACAGGGACACCACGGCCGCTGATGAGTATTGGGAAAAAGAGTTTAATATAAAAAATGTTCTTAATGAGCCGATGTATAAAAATTTTGAAAAAGTATTTGTTTAACATTTGTACTTCCATTTTCGAATGCATGTGTGGAGAGAATTTTTAGCCAGCTAAAACTTATTGAGACTGATCATCGTAACCGATTCAATACTAATACAATAGCAGCCTTACTAATGGTGAAAGAAAGTATTAAGGAAGTTTCAACATACGATCCACCTAAATCGATTATTACTAGTAGTGCGAAGTTGTTCTGAGTAAATATGAATACCTATATTTTTTATTTTCAAAAAATTTATATTAACTTTTTGATATAATTACCTTAGTATAAACGCCTTAGCTCGTATATAAATTTTTACAGAAATGAATTTGTTTTGATAACATCCAAAGATAGTTACATATAATTAATTTTAAAGTTTGCTTACTGTATTTTTAAAAATTACATACCTAATATTTATGACTTAAATAAACATAAAAATGAATTTATATGATATCATTTTCTTTACAATATTCGTTAAATAAATGATAAATATTAAACGTTAAAAATGGATTTTAAAATTTTTTCAAAATGTATCTTTTCGGAAACTAAAATGTATCTTTCTCGAAATTTCACTGGAACACTGATTGCATGACGCGTCTCAGAGAATTGTTGTTGTAGCGGTAAATTAAGTGCCGAATGTGCTGTTATGCCCCTATCCAAAAGTGTTGCCGCTATGACGGACTATGCAATGGCTAGTACAATATTATCTTGGGATCGAACTTTAGCCAAAATCAACGAAATCAAAAAGGTTTTTCTGTCCCGCCTAGTGCATCAATAAAGTGCAAAACATCACTATCATTAGTAATTGCTGTCATTAAAGTGTTGTATGCCGAGAGTTGTTCCTGCTGTAAGTGTGGTAGATTTGCAGCCATAAATAGTTTTAACTCTTGTGGATTGTAATTACTTTCTCGCGTTAGATCTTGGTGAGAAGCATCATCGCGTGATCGATTAGGACTTATCATACCAACTTGTGAGAGTGTCTTGTATTTTATTTGCAAACACGTGTCTTCTTGTAGAATCAAAGCCTCATTATAAATTTCGTCTGATAATTCAATTGTTCGTCGTTGCAGATAATTCTCTTTCGATGCAATATGTCTTTACTTACGAGTATATGTGCTTTAAATATATTCCAAAGTTGTTTTGGTTCGGATAGAAAGCAAATTACCAAATAAAAAAATTTGGTAGTTTAGGAGCGCATTTTTTACGTATGGAATTTGACGTTTATCATCATTTACATCATTTTTCACAGACACACACATCTAAAATGGGACAAAAATATAAACGTAGTCATATCTCAAAAAAACTCGTTCGTCAGAAAACGAGCGTAAAATTCTTAATTATTGGAAAAATAAAAAAGGTGTGTAAACAAGATATTTGTATAAATTTTTTACTCAAAATGAAGAGCGATACGCCGATTTTTTTGCATTCTTAACTCAAAAATCACGTTTTTCGAGATGTGACTACGTTGCAATAAAGGAGCGATGTTATTAATTTTAGGGGATTTATCTAGTTAGAACTTAAAAAAAAATATATAACTTTCTATTAAAAAAGACGAATTTACTAAGAAATTAATGTTACTTGATTAATTGACATCAATTGTTTGAGTTATTCGTTAATCAAAATTAACTATTTTCATTATTCGATCAAACAATGGAAAAACTTTACTCGATTAATCGAACAAAGATTAATCTCGTTGATACTCTAATATTTACTACGACCCACGGTGGCTGAAAATCGTTTTTCATTGGCCAAAAGTCTTTTTTTTTTGTCACCGATTTTTAAAATTTTTACGCCCTTTTGCAGCTAATATATCCAGATTAAGGTAGCCAAAAAATTAGGTTAAACTATTGATAATTGTGAGCGTGGCATGCTATCAAACTCAACGGTTTTTTTTAATTTCAGAAAAAGGTGTTTTTCTTTTGTTTTTTATAAAAAATAAATGGTTACTACTCGCAAGCTATCATCGATAATGGCCTGCGGTCTTTTTTATAATGTTGGTAGGATTATAGTCTTTAGTTTTTGTAAGTGGTCAGAGCTCTAGCGTTTAATATTAAGGGCGTTACGGAATATTTATGAAACTACTATATTTTTCTCAAATTTAAACTTTAGTGGAATAGAACTTCTAGGGAACAAAAGGAAACAAGAAATGTATACCACCCGGAGAAAGGTGAAAGTGTCCTCTTTACCGCTATATATACTTTTGCACCCGTGACGAGAACACTTTTTTCATTTTAATGAAATTACTCCAAAGTACTCGTATACAATGGTGTATATAATTTTCTCTTTTTTGCCTAAAAGTTTATTTTTTTTACTTTAGACTACGTAAAACTAAAAAAATTAAATATAATACCTGCGAAAGGGTTTAATGGCTTTGTTTTGATCAGCCAAAAATTGGTAATAAAATTATCACAATATGTTCTACAGCAAACATATGATCTCTTTCTAAATTTACCTCTTATCAAATGTTAGGCTCAACCAAAGTCATAAACAATTTTATAACAATAATCGGGACATTAACCCACTAAAAATAAAAAAACAACCCAACAACAACAACAAATATTGGCGAGATACTAATCAGTTTTACCTGATATTAAGGTCTGGACAACATGTGCAGTTTTGTTCAATTTAAGCACTACCTGCTATGAAATTAAAGATCAATGTGTGAATAACATGTATCTAAAAGTGTATAAAAATACGGATTCGATAAGGGATTACTCAGTAATAAGTTAATCCTCTAAGTGTACGGGTAAAACATAACAGACGCAAATAAAAATATTCAGAAAAATATGGAGAGCTTCAGTTATAAAGAACTGGCCGAAGAGTATTTTAGAAACAAAAACCAGGAAGATGTTCTTAGTTACGCTAAAATAAAATTAAACTTAAATTTGTGTAGCACCGAAATGCAAGAGCAATTATCTAATTTCGTCAAAGCACTAAAAAAACGCTACAAAGAAGTTCGCTACAGTAAACAAAACTTTTATATAAAAAGTGCAAACTGGTTAGAGGGCCAACTTACTGTCGCTGCAGAAACAGCAAAGCAAGATAAGGCTGGAAGAACACGCAAATCATTGGACAACTGCAGCGATAGATCTAAGAGGCGGAAACTTAAAGATATTAACTATGCAATTGGTTGTACAAATATAAAAGAATCTTTCCTACATCAATTACGATCACAGAACCAATTAACAAAAGTGGATATCATTAAAAAAATTGTTAAAGCTACTCCAGTGAGAACAAAACGGATTCTTAAAAATATACCAACTCCGAGTGATGCAATACAGTACACAAATGAGGAGGCATTAGCATTATTTCTGGATTTGAAATTAACAAAACAGCAATATATTAAGCTCAGACTGCGTGCGATTGAAAAAGGTTCAAATATGTATCCAGCATATCATTCATTACATAACCGCTGCTAAAATGGACTGTTTGCCATCAAAGGACACTATTAAAATCACACCAATTTCGGCAGAGGTACAACTACAATCTTTACTTGATCACACAGCAGAACGCTTGCTACAATCAATAACAGGAAATGAGTTAAAGAAATATGGAAACACAAAGTTAATTCTTTTTTGTAAATGGGGATGTGATGGTTCTTCGGGACAAAAACAATACAAACAAGTTGTATGTGAAAATATTTCGGACTCGGATATGTTCATGGTATCATTTGCGATTGTACCATTGCGATTGAAAAAGATTTTGGAAGATTCAGAGCCTTCGACTAGTACAACGCAAACAATGGATATTTGGAAAAATGAGGCACCATCTTCTACGAAATACTGCAGGCCCATCAAATTTGAATTCAAAAAAGAAACTCATGATGCCATTAACAAAGAAGTTAGTGATATTAAGGCCCAAATTGCAACACTACAGCCATTACAATTACATTTAGATGGGCAGCAAATTGAAGTAAGCTACCTATTAGTGCTGACAATGATAGATGGAAAAGTAGGTCAGGCTTTGACTAACACGAAGGCTGCATTCAGCTGCATTATATGCCAAGCAATATCAACAAAATTAAACCAAATCCCGATAAAATCATTAGATAATACCGATGCATATGAATTTGGATTATCACAACTACATGCAAGAATACGACTTATGGAACACATACTAAAAATCAGTTATGATTTGGATTTTGGGTCTTCATGATCAATAAGAAACAACGAGCCAAAACAAGAGTCAGGCAATACAAATGATGGCAATACCGCAAAAAGATTCTTTTCAGATCCAGAAACAGCATCTGAAATAACAGGAGTGGATTTAAACCTTATTTTCAGATTTAAAATAATCCTAGATCCGTTTATCTCCAGTATTCGAAATCAATGGAAAGTGGAACATCGGGATTTAGATGAAGAAGCCAAAAAACTACTAAAGAACAGAGATAGCACAGAACAAAATATGGAATATTTGCAATCAATATTTGAGTCAAATGAATAATAATTATAATTGCCTTTCATTGTTATTTAAGTACGAAAAACATAGTATTAGTAAAAAATAATAAACAGAAGCTACTATTGTTGCAAATGCTTTTAAAATTTATTGCAGTTTTTATTTTTAAAATGTTTTTAAAATTATGAAATTTGACAGCAAAAAATAATAAATTTTTCTGTAGTAATAGCAATATTTTTAGATAATATTATTAACGTTTTTTTAAGTGTAACTATTCTTTGACTAAACAAATTTGCAAATTTGTCAGCAAAAAATTTTTAATTTTTCTGTAATAGCAAAATCTCCAGTTGATTTTACTATTTTTTTCAGTGTAAAATTTTTTTTAAGTGTAACATTAAAAAAAATCCATTATTACAAAAATTATTTATAATTATTATTAATTTCCAAATATTCAATTTTTTAATAAATAAAAAAATAATCAACCCATATTTCACTCTAAAAGTTAAAAAAATTCAAAAGTTCAACTTTGACCTAGAATTTCTTAAAAAGTCCTCAATCAATTTTAATGAAATTTAAACTGAGTCAAGCTGAACTAAATATCTATCCAATAAAATAAAAATTACTTCAATATTTTGATCGGTTCAAAAGTTACAGAATTTTGGCCAATGAAAAACGATTTTCAGCCACTGTGCGACCTGAACTGGCAAAAGCTAAATGCCTAAATTAAATCAAAATTAATAAAAATAAATTTCTTATCACGATATAATTGGATTGTGTTCATTTCGATGTGAGCGTGCGAGTTCGTAAACATTTTAGCTTTGCTCGTGAGCATGCGTGATCTTAATCTAAAATTTCTTCGTGTGTGAGGAAGAATATCGTCTTCGTGAGTGTGCGTGATCATGAGGTAAGCAGCACTCGCTCGCACATCTCTAGTTTTAATATAGCCATACTCATAATTTTGCCGCATAATTATGGATACTTATGTATGCATATAAATTTGCATAGATAAATCAGATTTAATGGTGTGTGTATATTTCCGCAAACCCATACACAGCATACAACTTTCAATTTAACACCTTCGCAACCAGAGATACATGTACATCCATATATATAAATGCATACCCAACAGACCATTTCATAAGCAAAATGTAACTGAATTGTAGAATATGCTTATCGTAAGAGATTTTCTACAACTTTTTAAGAGCACACTTATTATAAGCTTATTAAAATACAAAATGATTTGATGAGTTTTCAAATTGTAATTAAACAAGTAAGAGAGATATATTCGGCTGTGTCGAATCTTATATACCCTTCACCATCACAACTTTTTAAGAGCACACTTATTATAAGCTTATTAAAATACAAAATGATTTGATGAGTTTCCAAATTGTAATTAAACAAGTAGAGAGATATATTCGGCTGTGTCGAATCTTATATACCCATACGAAAATTCACGCCCACGAAATACGAAAAAAATTAAAAAAAATTAATTTAAATGGAAAAAATTACATTAAAGCAAAAAAAATTGCCATTCACCGTATCACGGACGCACCCCCACGTGATGGAAAAAAAAATTAATCACGGTCAAGCATTAATGGTTCTAATCTCTACTTCATAGTATAGGTTGATTTCATAAGCACAGCTTGTAGAGCAACACTTGAAGCATGAGTTTACAAGGTATTCTAGTGTTGCTTTGCAAACTGCATTTATGAAGTCTGCCATAAGTTATGAATTCCGTAACAAATTTGTAATACTTTCTTGCCTAGTGTTCATTATAAAAATATTAACATCCCCTTATTAGCACTTATATATTTTTTCACACATCCAAGAAGTGTTTCAACGTCTTTATCAATAAGCCAGTGGTCTTCGACTAAACAAAGAAATGATTTGAAACGTTAGAAAAGATTTAATAATGAAGAAATTCCCCCAAAATTTATTTAAAAAATCGCCAAATATTACATAAACCTGTTAGTCTAATGATTAAAATGTTCCAATATTATCTTCATATTGAAAATAATTTAAAGCTATAAAAAATTCTTTAAAAAAACGAACTTTTTCAAATAAAAAGCTAAAATAATAAAAATAACTAAAATGTATCAAAATTTTAAAAAAATAGCAAGTTGTTGTTCAGGATTTGAAACCATACATTATACATAGTTATTTTTATTACTTTTTTTATTTGAAAAAGTTTGTTCCACAATTTATTTAAAAAAACAGGCATAATCTCATTTATAATATTTTTTTTTTAATTTTTTGCGTTTTTTCCAATTTTATGAACGATAAAAGGTTTATTTTTCAAAAATATCCAATATGTTATCAGATAGGATTTTGTACATTGATCAAATAATTATATAGTGAATTCAGTAAGTTGTCGAAGTTTTTAGTTAATATAATAATAAAACCAAAAATAAAAATAAATTGACGGAGTAAGAAGAAATTTTAAATTATAAAATATAACAACATATTTTAACTCATTTTAATATAATTTTTTCCTTGAAACTCATATGATGTACGTATGTATGTAAACTTTTTAAAATTTTGTTAACTTTTCCATTTACTTATCTGTATTGCGGTTGGACCAGACGAAAAGGTTTTGGTTCAATATAATCTGTATATTTCTGGTATAGAAACACAATCGAATTTCAACCACAATTGATTAAAAAATACGAATTTGGTAATTCACATTCAGCCTGCTAAGAAAACAGATGGATTTAATTTAAAACATTTTTATTTAAATCTTCTTCTGCGTTTACTAAGTAAGACAGAGAACTAAATATGAAAAATTACGACAGAAAGCTTTTTGCTCTGAAATCCAACCCATAATTCTGCTTATTTTCGTGATATTTTACCATTAATCCGCGTCCAATTCCGTAGTGCATGCTTTCGACAATGCGATATTCCGCAAAACTATGATTTTTTAGGAGTTTTTAATGAATGTAAGAGCAGTTAATTTTATATGAATATGAAGAAATCAATTTTTTATCTCCTAAGATCTTAACTTATCGTTTTTTATATTGGGCAAAATACGAAAATATGCAAAAAAAAAATAAAATACAAATATGTATGCATATACTATTTTTAGACGCGGTACAGCTGGCGAACTATTATCGCTACGCTTTACAAATGTTTTGGAAATTTTCCCCAAACATTCCGATGTAAAAATCCAAAGTTCATATGTATGTATACGTTAGGAATTGATAGTTTGAAAAATATTTGATGAAATGCGAACTATTCTAACTAGGTATTTGCAATACTTTTATTCAAAATATAAATGCATTTTAAATTTTTATTCCAAATACAAAATAGTTTTTAATGTGAGTTTAATTTTCACAATGGAAATGATATTTTTTAAGTTTTTTTACTCTATAATTTTGCTGTTTTTTAATCAATATTAAATCATACAATTTTCCTGATGTTCGCATATTTTTAAGAATTTTTGTCATTTTAGAAATTTTTTCAAGATTTTTGGCTGCCGATTGCCAATTATATGTTTTTTTTTAATAAATTTTGGGAATAATTTCCAATATTGCAGTTTTCAATTTTTTAGTTTCTTTGCTAATTACATTTCGGAGCTTGACATCAAATTAAATTCTTACATCAAACTTTGTTTTTATTTTATAGAAAAGACAATTAATTGAAGTGCTTTTGAAGATTAACTCACTGATGTTACAGAATGAAAGAAACATTTCTTCTCAAATTCTAGCCGGGAAGAGATTTTTCTGCTTTGTTATCTGTTACTAAGTATCCAAACAACATTTTAATTGTCAAAAGATTTTTTATCACATTGTACAAATACAAATACGCTCTGCACCTGAATATAGAAAATAATTAAAATTACACAAGTATAAAACAGGATATAAGCATCAATTTTGCCTTTCTTCTGAAATCACAAATAGTCATAAAAAATGAAATATTAATACATTTTCAAAACAAAACAAAAATTCAATTTCATTGATTTTGTATATTTACTCGTAAGTAGTGTCTTGACGATCCATTACATTTCTTTAATATAAATAATATAAAAAATATTTATGGTTATTTATATACGGAAAGAAAATGTAAGCGATAAAAATACTGTAATATACATGCATAATATTATACTAATAAACGTACAAAAATAAGTTTAAAGAAACAAACAAAAACAAAACAAGAAATCATTGCTTTTCGATTGTTTAAATATACACATGTATACACACAATGTGTACATATGCCCATGAACGCATTTCAGTATGTATGAATATGATATATGTGTGACAAAAAGGGAAGATTTACAACAACCACACCAATTTCCATCAAGAATTTTAAATTTTAGTATTTTATAATAAATAAGATATATTATGTTCTTAATGGACCGACTTCAATTATTTTCAGTCTTAACCTTCGTAGAATTCCATACAAGAGATCTGCTTCATAAAATTGACCGTAGGACAGTGTGGGCCATAAAAAACAACAGAAGAGGATATATAAAAAAGTCTTTTGGCTATATCTCATTAATTATTGGTCTGAGTTTTGTTATTTTCAAACTGAACAATTTTATGAAAAATTCCAAGAGAATGGTATAAAATTTATGTCTCTATGTTGTGTTGAGGCCTTAAGGCCAAAATGTAGCAGACGGACAGACAGACATCGCTCACTTATCTATCTATAAGGATCCAGAATATATATACTTTATGGGGTCTTAAATTAATAATGAAGAAATTACATACGGAATGACAAACCTATATATCCCCTTTCCAAATTTTTTGGTGAAGGGTATAAAAATGCTTCACATGACAATAGTTTTTGGAATAAAACTTGCTTTATACATAGTTTAGATAACAATTTAACAACTATGATTTAAATTGGTCGCTATAGTGTTTCTGAGAATGTTTTCTAGTTATTTGACACGTGCCTAAATGAAAAGCCTCTTCAAAACATTTTATTTCAATTTCGCCAAGGAAAAGTAGTTGTAGCAGGTGATATACGGAAAATGTTTTCCCAAGTTTCCATTATTGCTGGTGATCAAAACTTTAAACTTTCTGTGGCGTAATGGCGACGAAGATCATGAAATACGAATTTATGTTTGTTATGCTGTGAATGATTTTCGGATCAGTTTGTTCTCCATGCTTCGCCGAATATATAAAGAACATAAAATCCAATATATTTAAATCTGCTCTGCCTAGGGGCGCGAAGGCTGTAATTATTAATACCTATGTAAGTTGATGTTTGATAGCAGAGATGAAGCCATAGAAGTTACCGATGAGGCTATAAAGATAATGCGGCTGCAGGATTCGAGTTGAGGAATTTTTCTTCAAATTCTCAAAATTTGCAATGATGTTTTGGTGGGCAGCCGACTCCTACAAAAAGTGAGATTTCAAATATATTTATGGCTATATTTGACCCGTTCGGGTTTTTGGAAAATTTCTCTATATATGTACATATATAAAATTACTTTTGCAAAAGATTTGGAAATTGGGTATACAATGGGATGAACCCTTACCGCAACAAATCGTGACCCAGTGGAAGGCCTGGTAGAGAGAATTCAATAAGCTAAACAGTTTTCGATCCCTCGTAATTCGTTGCTTGCTGCATAGCAGATATCCTATCTACAACAGTATCTTAGCAATGGAGGTGGCTACCTACCGAATTAAATATCACTAATGAAGCAACTAGAGCCAAACTATTTTTATCCTTTAATATGGACTCTAAATGGCTTACTGGTCCTTAATGATGATGAGGGTTAATGAAAGACTCAATAATGCCTATTGCTTGTCTAGTAGTGCGAGACGCTCGATTATTATGCCAACAAATTACCCAGGAACCACAATTATCGTTAGTTATTACCACCTAGGAAGTTATCATCAAAATTACAATTTAGTAATTAATGATATAGGCAAAAATTTTGGGTTCCAAATATACGAATGGTGTTAAAGAGGTTTAAGAAAATGTGTGCTGCATGTGCACGCAATTCCGCTAAACCAGCCCCACCTTTAATGGGACAATTGGCCCTTGATCGGTTGACCCTTACGTCCGCTTATTTAGTTACGTTGAATGGGATTACTGTGGCTCATTTTTTGTGGCGATTGGTCGAAGAAGAGAGAAAAGATGGATTGCGCTTTACAGATGCATAAACACCAGTGCATTGCACCTGGGAATTAAAGTTGAGCAAAATCGTTCCTTTTGTGGAATCCTTTCGACCGATTCGAAAAATGAAAGGAACTAGGTAGTTCCTTTCGTTCATCGTTCCTTTTTTACTTTGAATAGTGTAGGAACGAGTGCAATTCTCTCTTGTTCCTAAAAACGTCAACAAACATTTGTTATTGTTTCTTTTCATTTTCTGGCTATACTAAATAAGTTCTATAAGTGCTTCCGTAAAATATTTGTAAAAAAAATAACTGTTATAAAATAAATTATGATTTTTTTTAAATTTATTCATCGAGATTGCCTCGATATCTTCTTTCAAAGATTTTCACAAACTTTTATTTGTTGAGGGTTTTTCAGCTAAAACCATTTTGGTTTTTATATAGAACAATCATATATGGTTTTAAATTAAAACCATTTTGGATTAAAAAATGAGAGAGAGAAAATTCGGGAGAGGAAATATTCTTGTCATTGAATTAAAACCAAAATTGGAGTAAAATCAAAACCATTTTTGATTTTAAAAGTAAACTTTTCCGGATTAAAACTAAAACCAAAATAGTTTAAAATTGAATCCAAGAAGTTTTAAATTGATTTGATTTTAGTATTCAATTTTAATCAAGAATTAGATTCAAATTTTTACCAAAATTGGATTAAATTTAAATCCAAAACTGGATTAAAATTATCCGTATTATGGTTTCAAACCTAAACCCAAATAAGAAAAAACAGTTTTTCAAGTTTTATCAAAATATTTAGTAAATTTTTATTCAATTAATAGATTGGGAACTAATAAAAATTTCTAAACGTAAATAAACGTCGTTATTTATTACATAAATATCCACGATTTTGCCAAACGTTAGGTATTCGAATTCTTTTCTTAAATATATAATAAATTCTATTTTAAACATATAACCAAACTTACATTCAAATTTATTTGTTATCAAAATTTTAGTAATTTCGTTGCAACTAAACTTTTGCAAAAAATAGTTTTGAGCGCTTACATCTAAATCTTCAAAAAGGAGAGTGTACATTTTGTGAAAAATAAATTCATTTTTAAATGTCATATTCCACCAAGCAACACTCATTCTTTTTTGATATCTTATAGCAAGGGTCTTGCATATGTTTTTGTAATTGTTGATAATTGGCAAATCCCTAATGAATTCACGATGCTTTGCTTCGTGCCTCATAGCCCATGTATGAATCAGTGGACCTATTCTTTTAAACACTGTCGCGTAATGTGTCAAAAAATGATGTTTGGGGAGTAGGGATTTTTGGTAAACTTCGACAATACATTTCAAATGTAGTTCTATATCGCTTCGAAGTGAGTCGATATGTTCTTGCTTAACGACAGTAGAAAGGACTGTTCTTATAACCCTAAGCAGAGAAGTAATTCCTTCCCAGAATTGTGGCATTTTGCCGTAAAAGTAAAAAAAATTAAAGGAAAATGCAAAATTAAACACAAATTCTGCGAAGCAGACAAGCCAATTGAAGTCCGGCATTTTTTGTCCAGCGTGATATTTGGAGGAATGCAAGTGTTTTGTAAAAATCCATAATTAAAACTTTTTATTTTGTCATTAATTTCGTTTAAAGTCAGATGTTTGAATTCTAGAAGTTTCTGAAAAAAAAGTTTTAAAATAAAAGGAACAGCGCCTTCCAATATATATTGCATTACGTCAACATTAAGGCTTTCAAACATTTTGTAATGTGACAATTTGTTGATCTCATATACACTTTTAATTCCTTTTGTAAACTTTTAAAAAACCAATGAGAAAAACAAATTATATTATTCGATATGAATCTATTTTATTTTCTTTACAACTTTTATACCATTAGACGCCCTTTCGGTGACAAAAAAATAATAATAAATAAATTATTTTCCGTTTTGCCTTATTAAATACGATTGTTGTACAAAGTTTTTAGCGAGAAATGACCGCGGCTACAGACCTTCCGCAGCGCGGTAATTGAAGCTGAATGCATAATTAACCATAGACCTTTAACTGAAATGCCAATTAACCCAGACATTGAGGAGCCTATAACGCCGAATCACTTCCTTATTGGAGGTCTCAGATCAACACAAACTCCCGGTCCTGATAAAGAGAAGTTATGTCCATGCAAGCAATGTCCAATCGCCCAAAATATGAGACAGACTGTGGAAGAGCTGGATGATCGAATATAGAGAGCATGCTCCTCCACTCAAGCTTGTAGAAATGGTAATTATTTGAGATCGTAACCAAGTCAATGGAATATGGGAAGAATTAGTCAAGTCTACTTGGGCAAAGATGGCCAGGTACGCTCTATGGAGGTAAAAACGTCATGTGGAACGTACTTAATTTTAGCGAACCCTTAGCATAGAAAGGATTCACGGTAGGGGAATGTTTGCTGATAGTACTTTCGAACACGACTCTTATAATGCTACTTTAATAAACAACTCTATTCTAATACTGGAAATTGCAACTCTGATTGCAGATGTCAAAATATAGATACAGTAATTTTCAATTAAACAGCTTGCATGAAAGTCGCAAAAGAACATTAAAGAAAACCACCCACGGCCAGTTAGGAAAATTTCGTTAAAAGTAACTATTTTATAAAAACAATTGTATTTGATTAACAAACAATAAAACCTTTCATTAAATAAATTTAGTTCGTTTTTATTTTGCAGGCCCGTCACGGCGGATTCCTTTTATAGACGATTGCCTTTTAGCAATATAGTTTCGCAAGTGTCCAGGATTTTCAAATCTAGCCTGTTGGCATGCTACATACCGAAGGCGTGACGTGGGGTTAAAGTGGTCTTTATAGCGAGGGCTGGTTGTAAATCTGAAAATCCTCCAAAATCATTAAGACCAATCAGTCTCAGCTCGATTTTACTAAAAACGATGGAAAACTCCTGCTCAGTTACATTAAAAATAATTATCTCAGAGTGTACCCCATTCACTAGCCATGTAAATCGACGGTAACGACCATACAATACTTAAGCACTGTCATATAAAAGGCTCTTGGCGGTAACCAAATAGCCCTAGGTGTTTTTATAGACATTAATTGAGACTTTGACAATACGTCGTACAATGTGACCGGTAACGCTCTTGATAGAAAAGGGGTTCCGAAAATTATAAAAATCTGGACTTTAGAAATGTTTTCATCCATGGTGATTGAATTAAACCTGCATGGGACATCGGAGATTATAAGAGCAATTAAGGGATATCTACAAGGTGGCGTTCTATCACCTTTACTGTGGGAATTGGTCATCGAAGAACTGCTTGAACAACTCAATGACCCGAAATTCCAAGCATATAATGCCGACGATCTTATCATATCAGTGGTAGGCTGGGATGATGGAACCGCATCGGAAAAAATGCAAAAAACTCTAAATTTTACCAAGAAATTGTACAAAGATAGACAGTTTCCATTAACCCAGAAAACACAATCATTGTACCTTTTACCAGACGAAAAAACTTAGACTAGCAGAACCTACCTTGAGTGGCTTAATTATCAAGTTCTCCAGCGAAGCTAAATACCTTGGGGACATTCTTGATAAGTCATTCACTTGAAATCAACATATTTCATCTACTACCAACAAAGCCATCAGTGTACTTCATGCCTGCCAATGGCTATTTGGCATAGTGTGGGGACTCAAACCAAAACTGACATATAGTTATTTTACCTTATTTGTATTTCGATCAGCCGGGCCATGAGATCCTATCCTTCACATGCCCTGGGTGCCATTCTCCATATTATAGGGGGAGGCCCGCAAGAGCGAGATCAGGTCGGGCAATGTCATGGTCTGTGCTATATCTCTAAAAGAAGTGGGCGCTCGAAATAAACTGACTTTATTCTGGGTACCTGCCCATGCTGGAAACAAACTGTTCACTCTCATTTCAAAAAATTTACTTTATTTTTTTTTCACGACTATATTAATGATAAAATTAATGAACCCAACAACAAAGATGAAGCAACTGCGCCCACGAGCAAAAGTCTAAAATTACTAGGGACAGAAGCTCAGTGTGCATTTTGGAAAACGACTATATAACCAAGATGATTAATTCTAATATATTTCTTATTAATTTTCCCTTTCTTTTGTCAAAACATGACTATAGAGTAGAGATGGGATCGTGAGTGACTTTTCACACACGCTCATGCACACTCACGATAAAAAATTTCACTCATGCACTCTCACGCACGGCTTCATATTTTTGGCTCACATGACTCAAAAAAAAATTTAGTCACATTCACGAAAACTCACGCTCACGAAAAAATCACAACCTATAAGTATTTCTACATTAAAATTTCTGAATGCAAATAGACAAACTTAATATACAATTAGACAATTCTGCAATAAAAGAGGAAAATTATGTTTAACTGAGAAATATACTTTTCTGAAACAATTTGTTAGTTTTTAAATAGAATTTTTATATTTTGATGCATGGATAAGCCCCAGAAACAGTCCACCAAACAAAATTTTTTTTATGGAATATTAGACTAGATATATAATTTTATAAATAAAATAAATTTACATATTTCGACGATGCACAAATTATTACCTGCACTATCTCAGATCTTCTAATTTCATACCAGAAATTAACCATTTTTAGGTATTACTTTAGTGTTAATGAAGAAGGCCCAATCGAAAGCCATATTTTTATACACTGAATTCACTTCAATTTTAGCAAAAAAGTTTTGTGTTTACTATTTTGGAAACATTGAAATTAGGTGTGCAATTTCAGAATAGAAATATAATAGCAAAAATGTAACGTACGCTACGTAGGACGCGTCACAAAGATTCATGTCTTCTGACAAAAAAACGACAAAAGTTTTTGGCTGCAAATAAGTTATTTTAGAATTCTCTTATATTCATCTTTCTTTTAGGAACTATATTTTGTGTACTTTAATTTTCAAAGTTACTTCCGTTTTTTGTAGCGTGCCTCACAAAATTTTATGATCAATTATTTCGCAACAAATACCTGCTAAAAAATTATAACTTATGCCATTCGAAAGTACACTTATATTCCACTACAGAATGTATACGTTGAAGGTACCTCTTTTGAAAGACCAAAAAATTTTTATATATTAATGTAAAAACACGTACGAATGAAGGGTTCTCACGCAGGATTTACACATAGATATGTGAAATTGAAAATTCTTAAAGAAAATATAAATTTTCTTTTATTTTAAAATTTTGAAGTGAGATTTAAAATTATGTATGTACATATATAAACATTTTAATTAAAATCATTCATTTTCTAGCTCATAAGCAATCTGTGTAAAATATTAAGATTAAGTAGGATCTTGTACTTTAGCGTTAATAAATAATCGATAAATGGATATGTATATGCGGAAATAAAATTTTGTCAACATTTTTCCTGAGAAGTCTGTTTCACATCTCTTCAAGTATTCTTCTTGGCGATGAAAAAACTCCTTCGTTTGTAGCTGAGCTGGATGGTACACACAGTATATGTTTAGCCAATAGCTTTTTTCAAAAAAATTAAAATTTCTAGGCGTGAACGCGAATGAAAAAACGAATTGCAGATGTTTTTCTTCCAAATGTTCGCCAGTCGAAACACGGACTTATACTGCTACGTTCTTTGCCTCGTTCATTCACATCAGTACATTAATAGATACCGGCTCAACGTTTTATATCTTCAAGACAAAATTGAAAACATACATGATCACCCATGATTCACGCTAATCTCGTGAGCGATGCGCATCTCTACTATAAAGTCATTGCCTTCATTGTAAACAAATTGGGAAAACAAAACAATATTTTATTTGTTTTATTTTAATTAGTATGCAGTTTATTAATAACATAATTTTAGTTAGTTGGTTGAGCGTAGCCTCAAAGGGGGTGCATGCTCATACTTTCACAAACACCACTGACTTATATTTTAAACTTGCAGTTCCCCTGTCTATTGCACCTCATGTGACAACTGTTTCAGTTGTGGAATTAAACAAAAAGAATCAAGACATCGTCTATAGTCACAAAATAATTTGTGCGGAATTGCTATCTTGCATAAATAGTTTTTTTCTTGTAAAATGAACGAACTGCAGCAAGAAATTTATTTACGCAATTAATAAATCAAATTTAATGATATATCAATAAGTTAATATATAAGAAGAAATTTTTAATAAAACATTGTTCAAATATAGTTTAGAAATAAACCATATGATTTACCAGAATTTATTTAGCCATATCCAGGCAACCAAGTTCCAAGTGTTTGAAATGCAATAATTACTCCTCTTGGTGAATCGATTTGCAGAGACTCTTAACAGGTTAAACAAAATAGTGTAACCTTATTCAGTAGAATCGCTGAATTAAACAATGTGCTATGTATGTATGCAATATGTTTTGATCTCAATACTTTTAATAGCCGAAGATTATGTTTTTGTTCGGTTTCATTTACAAAACTTGTAACTTTAAGTACCTTTACATGTAATTGCTATTAATAGGCTACGCTACCTGTTAACATTTTTATTGTCCTATTATTTCTAATGGACGACTTTGGGGCAAACCCGTGATATCTTGGTACGATCAAAAAGTTTACCATTGCAACAATACATGTACTATATGCACATTATAAGCTAAAACACAATTATCTATTACAGGGTATGTAAAGCATCTTAACGATCAAAAATAACATACGCTATATGTTTATTTCTAGAAATAATAACAAAGTTCATATAATGAAATTCGTTGCTATTATGCGACAAATGATAGCATTAATGAAAAATTATCTAAATTTGCTTTAAACTTTTTTAACTCTCTAAGTATTGACTTATTTCTGGCGTTCAAGTTGAATTTTGAACTGTAGTGTATGTATTTAGTATAATTTTATGAAATTTTTTGTAGAACAATTTAAGCTGTTGTGTACTTTTTACCCTTTTTCACGAATGGGACAACAAAACACCAACGTAAAAATTTATAGGTTTGAAATGTTCCTCGTAGCGTTTTATATAAATCTTTTGAAAACTTTCTATATTCAGTATGTAATAGTTACATGTTTTCCTATCCTGACGTGCAAAAGAGTGGGAACTATAACTTCCTCCAACATTAAATTCAAACGTAAAGCTTGGTTCCCTCTGCTAAAATCTGTCGTTAGGACCTTCACATTTTTTTGTGTTGCACATGTGAAGAGAATTGATTCAAGAAGTTTTTCATATTTACCTGTTGAAGACGTCTTGTGCGCGCAGCTTCATTTCGAATATAATCGAAAATGCGGAATTTCAGACAGGGATTTTCTAATTCATATTTTCGCTGATCTAAAACTTTGTTCGTTTCCTCCAGAATTTTCTGAAACTGCTTTTTAAGTTTTTCTTCATGCCGCAATAGACTGAGTAAGATGCGATACAATTCGAGCCGAGTGGGATCAGGAGCAGAATAATTTACCTAAATTAATATATAGAAATAAGTGTTATGGTGGTTTAAAAATAATTAAAATAAAAATTAAAGAAGCGCTTGTCTGAAAGTTTTCTTGTTTGTTTGACACTAAGGCTAAACCTGTAAATCGATATTTCTGAAAATTATACTATGTGCTACTACATGTCTGAAAAGGCCAATATAGGTTTAATTTTTGGTATTTCTAGTTATGCGGTAACACCTATACAAAGTATATATTTAGTCAGAATTATAGAACACTATAACAGTGAAAACGTTGAAATTTTGCATTAATGAGTACGTTACGTACGATTTAGCCTTGAAATTTATGGTTTTTTATTTTAAATTTAGACTCAACAATTCAAATTTTCCCAAATCAATTTTGAAACATATTAGAAAATTAATCCAATGTACAAAAGTAAAAACACAGAAGACATACTTACATTGATTAAAATTCAATGGTGAAAGCTTTTAAGTTATAACTGGACAACATATTTTGAATTTTGGTTGGAGGTGCGATAATTTAAGAATACGCTGCAAAAAAAAAAACATTTCTTGATTTGGTTAACCTACTAATAATCACTATATATTATATAGTGATGTCATAAAAGTATTTTGTGGCTGATTGCCGTCAACTTAATAATTGGTGCTTGTGGTACTTTGACGGAAATTTCTAAAATTTATTTTCCTAAATTTTTAATCTAACTTTTATCCAAAATTAATATTTTATCAGTTAATAAGATATTAAAATAAGATGATATTTGAAAAATATGCTGATTAGACTATGATATTAATAAATAAATTGTACCCATGGATATCAATAACGCAAGCCGTACACAAAGTTTTCCTTCACAGAAAGAAATAGTAGAAAGCAAAATTATTCCACTAGCCGAATTAACAGAAGAAGCCCAGGAAGCTAGTATCGGCGCACTGTTGCGCCTTTTCCCAGAACCCGCAAAAATAAAAAAATTGATGACATAATTTTTTAAAATGAGTGAACACATCGTATAAAGAGTTTCTTACTGATCCGAATTCAGAAACGTTTTGCTTAATTGGATAAAAATTATACCTGGTCGAGCTGCTCTAACTGGAAAATTTTTTAGAAAGCAAATAAAAGGTGATCTTGAAAAAAATACTATTTAGAATTGAAATGTCAGAAACATTGCCATTTGATTATTGCTTTTTTGGTATTTTTTTAATTTATGCTTATTTTTATTAAAAGAAGTAAGAAAATATTCATCAGATTCCCTACTTTTTCGGCAGTTGCCAGTTGCCGTTTCTCAGACAATATATTTAGGTCATTTTTACAAATAAAATAGAGTATATCTAAAAATGGCAAAAAATGCTCTCGCCCATATTTTCGGAGCATATTTTCTACAAAATACTTTAAAATAATTTAACTGAATTGGGCCTCAAAAATAATAAGTTTACTTTAAATATGAAGAGAGCTAATACAATCTCATATCGAAAACGAGAACAACTTTTTTTCCAATTTTTAAAGTATGTAACAAAGATGTGTTCAAAATGTGAAAAGAAATAAATAAGACTCTCCAAAATTGTTAAAATCACAATTCCCTTCGTTTACATAATAATTAATAAAAAATAGCTGGGCTCAAACCGTACGGCAAAAATCTTTATGGAAAAGAATTAAGACTGGCTAAATCGAGCAACAACATTTAAAAACATCGTAAAACCGCATATATCTTCTCACAACAAAAGAGGAAGGGCTGCAAAAACTATAAACGAGTGTTCGGAGTACACAAAAACACGTAAACTTCAAAATGCCACAAAAGATATATCTAAATCGCATCTTTCAGAAGCACTATGTCTTAAGTATGTAAAAGATAAAGATAAATCAAGGTATGGCATTACAAAAGCTGTGGCGCTATGCAGCCTAGATCGACTGCAGATGATTAAAAATAGTATTCCAACTCCTCCAAATACTTTACCCACAGAGTATAGCATAGAAGAAACCTTAGCGTTGTTTATGGATTTGGAATTGCCAAAGTAAAGATATTCCATTTAACGAAGCTCTTCAAAGAATCATAATGTGAATATTCTTCCTGGATACAAAAATGTTACATCAACCAAAAAAGCAGCAGTACCATCTGATGCAAAGGTTACTGAAGTATCTGTAGAAATTAATTTGCAAGACTGAATGGATCATACAGCCAAACGTCTTATTCAAAGTTTGCCTGAAGAGGAAGCAGTATTACTTCCGATAGAATTACATTGATAACAAAAACAAACAATATTAACAAATGACACAACTATTACAGATGCAAATATGTATGTTTATTGGTTCTGTAGTTCCTTTACGACTTAGACGTGAAATATGTAGGAAAAATGTTCGCTCATCATCAGTTCATTTTTGCCGTCTGATATTTTTTCAGTATGCAAAGGAGTTGTTGAGGAAACTAATCCTGAGGACCTACTTAACCAGATAAATTTATTTATTTTAATATGAAATATTCCTATTAAACCAAATTCATTATTTTTATTCAAATTTGTACTGCCTTATTATTGTTTTATTTAGTATTATCGACCATTTCAATATCTACATATATACAAGTGTAATATGTTATATATGTACATAACTGATCATAAAACAATATTAGAGACAGTAAGTTTTTGCTCTTTTTCCCCTTAACTGCTCTCATAAATTTTTAACAATTAATTGATAATAACGCATCACCAAAAAACCTATCTGCTCGAAAATAATTATACAAAATGAAATGCTTAAGAAGCTTGGTCTAAAAGTAGACTGCCCAAAGCAGGGGTATGGAAATACTAATGTTGGTAATATGTCGGAATTACTAGGGCCCACATTCATGTTCTATAAAGAGCTTGTCAGGCAAACCAAATGCTTTAAGCTCTATATTAAATGGTCCTAAATTTTATGATTTTGCATCAAAAACTGTTCAACTTTGGCTTAAATGTAGCCTGAGAGGGAACTTACTCCTACGGTACATAAGATTTTGGCTGAGGGTAAAAATTTAATTGAATGTCAATGCTTACCATCAGAAGAAGCCCAGGAATGCAAAAACAAAGTATACAAACTGTTTAGATTTACGAATACATGCATAATTTCAGGGATTAGGAAGAATGAGGACCTTTTCAATATGTTGGCGGCCTCTTCAGACCCACTTACATCACTCCTATTAACATTATTTTACATAGTTAAAAAAAATATACTAAATAACTTAATATCTACAGCATTAATATATTAATATTAAATATATGATTATTATATTTATTATTCGAGACAGGTTTTTTAAAAGTTTTTGTATAAGATAAAAAACTTTTCAAAATTATGGTTTAAAGTCTACTGATGATTTGGCATTAGCATCAATGAAATGCATGTATAATAGATAGACTAGCTAAAAAACCCTCAACACCAAAACTTTTTTATTATTAAATATGTTTCAAAAATGTGTATCTGTAATATAAATAAAAAATTTACTATAGGTTTAAGATGTTATATTAGATTAGCATTTTTTCTAGACTTTCGGATTTAAGAAACATGTATTCTGATTATTATAGTGCTAGTCCTAACCGGTAGCAAAAGGTGTCACCGTACACAGTGCCTATCACAATGCGTGAGTAGTTATTTTGTAGTTAAAGGTGTTAAAATTCAAGTGTTTTTTAACCATTAGAAATATCTTGTTAACTTCAAAAATTATGATTCTTGCAACAAAAAAAAAAACACTGTGCGTAGTGCGTCTGTGGGCTTATGGCAATTCGCGTTATTTTTTTTTTAATTCATATGTGCTCATATCTGTGAGACTTTTACCTCAATAGGACTTTTCCATCCTGTGCCGAAATAGCCTTGAAGATTTAAAAATTGTAATTTTCACGAAAAATCTATATTTTACTGCTTAAGCTGATAACATTAAATCAACTGAGGTACTACTTAATTGACTTTACATATAATTTGTTATAATATAAAGTAAATTTAATAAAATATGTATATCGTCCTATAATTTCAAAAAAGCCCTAAGTTACAAAAAATCGACTTCTGGATGGATTACGATGCACCATATGAAATACATGTCCCTGGATAATTTTACATATTGAAATTTTACTAATTCCTTAAATCAAAAATAAGCTTAAACTGAAAAAAATTTTAAAAATGTTGGTTAACATATTACAATTTTATGAATTTTTTAATAAGAAATAAGCTTAAAGGTATAAACACATTCATGACAGCAGGCTACCCGGCTACATGACTCCAAATGCCACTTGCTACATATGTCGCCCTGTTTATTTTGAAAACGACAGCTACATAGTAAGGAGTTGAATCACATATATTTCAAAGGTGCCACTTTAAATTTTTTCCTTTTTTAGAGTTACGTTTTTTTCAAAAAGTACAATTCAATGAAGCAATAAAATGACAAGAAATCACTCATATTGGGAAAATAATAAAAATTTAAAGTGATTATTATTTTTGGCTAAAGTTCGTAACATTTTTTAGTCAGAAAGAATTGGACATGAGATAACAAAGCAACAAGGGAAAATTTTAACACCAATTAATTTCAACTTACACGGCAGAACAGAAACAACGTTGTTTTTCGGGAGCCGCTACACTCCCATCATCAGTGTTCATGTGTGTTTCCATGTATCCGCCACTGTTTAGGTGGCTCGGTTGAATGTGATTTCAAATTTGTATTTATACAAATAATGTCTAGAAAAAGGATACAAGAGTTATTTGTATTATTATTTGTTTTTACAGTAAACGCTGTTTTACCACTATCAATATTCAAATTTTACCATCACTAATTAACGTTAAATTAACCCATTGTTACATGTTGGTTTTATCTCATGTACCATTTTTCTTTCTAATTTTTGTTTTTACTTAAGACAAACTTTTTTGGTTTGATTAATACTTAAGTGTTATTGCTTTTTTGTTTTTTTGTCAACTAGCTGAGTTTTTTTTTCATTTATTTGATCAATTTTAACTAGTTATGTGACAGTTAACATTGCAAGGCTCATGCCAGTAGTTAATTTTTATTTTAATGTGATTATTTTCGAACAATTTTGTTGTTAATGGTTTCTTTAATCCAAAGTGATTATTATTTTTGGCTAAAGTTCGTAACATTTTTTAGTCAGAAAGAATTGGACATGAGATAACAAAGCAACAAGGGAAAATTTTAACACCAATTAATTTCAACTTACACGGCAGAACAGAAACAACGTTGTTTTTCGGGAGCCGCTACACTCCCATCATCAGTGTTCATGTGTGTTTCCATGTATCCGCCACTGTTTAGGTGACTCGGTTGAATGTGATTTCAAATTTGTATTTATACAAATAATGTCTAGAAAAAGGATACAAGAGTTATTTGTATTATTATTTGTTTTTACAGTAAACACTGTTTTACCACTATCAATATTCAAATTTTACCATCACTAATTAACGTTAAATTAACCCATGAACACTGATGATGGGAGTGTAGCGGCTCCCGAAAAACAACGTTGTTTCTGTTCTGCCGTGTAAGTTGAAATTAATTGGTGTTAAAATTTTCCCTTGTTGCTTTGTTATCTCATGTCCAATTCTTTCTGACTAAAAAATGTTACGAACTTTAGCCAAAAATAATAATCACTTTGGATTAAAGAAACCATTAACAACAAAATTGTTCGAAAATAATCACATTAAAATAAAAATTAACTACTGGCATGAGCCTTGCAATGTTAACTGTCACATAACTAGTTAAAATTGATCAAATAAATCAAAAAAAAAACTCAGCTAGTTGACAAAAAAACAAAAAAGCAATAACACTTAAGTATTAATCAAACCAAAAAAGTTTGTCTTAAGTAAAAACAAAAATTAGAAAGAAAAATGGTACATGAGATAAAACCAACATGTAACAATGGGTTAATTTAACGTTAATTAGTGATGGTAAAATTTGAATATTGATAGTGGTAAAACAGTGTTTACTGTAAAAACAAATAATAATACAAATAACTCTTGTAGCCTTTTTCTAGACATTATTTGTATAAATACAAATTTGAAATCACATTCAACCGAGCCACCTAAACAGTGGCGGATACATGGAAACACACATGAACACTGATGATGGGAGTGTAGCGGCTCCCGAAAAACAACGTTGTTTCTGTTCTGCCGTGTAAGTTGAAATTAATTGGTGTTAAAATTTTCCCTTGTTGCTTTGTTATCTCATGTCCAATTCTTTCTGACTAAAAAATGTTACGAACTTTAGCCAAAAATAATAATCACTTTGGATTAAAGAAACCATTAACAACAAAATTGTTCGAAAATAATCACATTAAAATAAAAATTAACTACTGGCATGAGCCTTGCAATGTTAACTGTCACATAACTAGTTAAAATTGATCAAATAAATGAAAAAAAAACTCAGCTAGTTGACAAAAAAACAAAAAAGCAATAACACTTAAGTATTAATCAAACCAAAAAAGTTTGTCTTAAGTAAAAACAAAAATTAGAAAGAAAAATGGTACATGAGATAAAACCAACATGTAACAATGGGTTAATTTAACGTTAATTAGTGATGGTAAAATTTGAATATTGATAGTGGTAAAACAGTGTTTACTGTAAAAACAAATAATAATACAAATAACTCTTGTATCCTTTTTCTAGACATTATTTGTATAAATACAAATTTGAAATCACATTCAACCGAGCCACCTAAACAGTGGCGGATACATGGAAACACACATGAACACTGATGATGGGAGTGTAGCGGCTCCCGAAAAACAACGTTGTTTCTGTTCTGCCGTGTAAGTTGAAATTAATTGGTGTTAAAATTTTCCCTTGTTGCTTTGTTATCTCATGTCCAATTCTTTCTGACTAAAAATGTTACGAACTTTAGCCAAAAATAATAATCACTTTGGATTAAAGAAACCATTAACAACAAAATTGTTCGAAAATAATCACATTAAAATAAAAATTAACTACTGGCATGAGCCTTGCAATGTTAACTGTCACATAACTAGTTAAAATTGATCAAATAAATCAAAAAAAAAACTCAGCTAGTTGACAAAAAAACAAAAAAGCAATAACACTTAAGTATTAATCAAACCAAAAAAGTTTGTCTTAAGTAAAAACAAAAATTAGAAAGAAAAATGGTACATGAGATAAAACCAACATGTAACAATGGGTTAATTTAACGTTAATTAGTGATGGTAAAATTTGAATATTGATAGTGGTAAAACAGTGTTTACTGTAAAAACAAATAATAATACAAATAACTCTTGTATCCTTTTTCTAGACATTATTTGTATAAATACAAATTTGAAATCACATTCAACCGAGCCACCTAAACAGTGGCGGATACATGGAAACACACATGAACACTGATGATGGGATTGTAGCGGCTCCCGAAAAACAACGTTGTTTCTGTTCTGCCGTGTAAGTTGAAATTAATTGGTGTTAAAATTTTCCCTTGTTGCTTTGTTATCTCATGTCCAATTCTTTCTGACTAAAAATGTTACGAACTTTAGCCAAAAATAATAATCACTTTGGATTAAAGAAACCATTAACAACAAAATTGTTCGAAAATAATCACATTAAAATAAAAATTAACTACTGGCATGAGCCTTGCAATGTTAACTGTCACATAACTAGTTAAAATTGATCAAATAAATCAAAAAAAAACTCAGCTAGTTGACAAAAAAACAAAAAAGCAATAACACTTAAGTATTAATCAAACCAAAAAAGTTTGTCTTAAGTAAAAACAAAAATTAGAAAGAAAAATGGTACATGAGATAAAACCAACATGTAACAATGGGTTAATTTAACGTTAATTAGTGATGGTAAAATTTGAATATTGATAGTGGTAAAACAGTGTTTACTGTAAAAACAAATAATAATACAAATAACTCTTGTATCCTTTTTCTAGACATTATTTGTATAAATACAAATTTGAAATCACATTCAACCGAGCCACCTAAACAGTGGCGGATACATGGAAACACACATGAACACTGATGATGGGAGTGTAGCGGCTCCCGAAAAACAACGTTGTTTCTGTTCTGCCGTGTAAGTTGAAATTAATTGGTGTTAAAATTTTCCCTTGTTGCTTTGTTATCTCATGTCCAATTCTTTCTGACTAAAAATGTTACGAACTTTAGCCAAAAATAATAATCACTTTGGATTAAAGAAACCATTAACAACAAAATTGTTCGAAAATAATCACATTATAATAAAAATTTTGTTTTGTTTTTATATCGCTCGGATAAAAGAAACAGGCACTAAAAATATAAATTTGTTTTATATTATACTAGCTTAACCCGGTGTGCTTTGCTACCATCATCATTAAAAAATTAAATAAAAAGTGTTTATGTAGTTAAAAAAACATTTTATTATATGTAAATTAACTGTTGTAGCACTCTAGGATATACAACATTTGTAGTTTGTCCATGTGGAGCATAAACA
The DNA here is from genome assembly GCA_956483585.1 of Gymnocheta viridis. Taxonomy (NCBI): domain Eukaryota; kingdom Metazoa; phylum Arthropoda; class Insecta; order Diptera; family Tachinidae; genus Gymnocheta; species Gymnocheta viridis. The sequence goes on from OY101440.1 coordinate 70,942,538, forward strand.
AACAAATAGTTTGGTTTTCCTACACTGAAGCATGCAACGTAAAGCTGGCCGTGGAAGAAACATGGACTTGATAAATTTAAACCATAAACTGGCAGGGATTGACCGTGAGCTTTATTGATTGCCATTCCTAACGCTAACTAAACAGGAAACTGCAATCTTTTGAAGTGAAATAGCAAATCTGTTGGTATTGTGGGAATGCGAGACAGCAGCACATTTTTTCCATTATATTTGCCCGATATAATGGTCCCTTCGTCGGAGGTCCTTGAGGTTGAAGTACGAGATCGCTGAGTTGCTAATCATGCATCGTGTTGCTCAAGATCCTTCAATTCAAAGGCGTATTTGGTGTTCTTCAGATGTTTAATTTTCTCGTTCGAAAATTCGTTCACATATGACGCAGTTATTTGATAACCAATTATTGGGGCAAAAAAATTTGTGGACCTTTTCCATATGCAAAAAAAAAATTGCAAATTGGTCTACAAATTACAAAGTAATATGATAATCAATTTTTTTTGACGTGAAATTTAAAAAAAATTGTAGTGGACCTCCTCCATATGCAAGAAGCATTTTGTTATTTGATAATCAATTACTTCGCAATCAATTTGCACCACCTCCTCCTCCCAAAATTCTAAAAAAAAATCCATATGCAAAATTTTTTTCGAAAATTGGTAATATTTTTAGCGGGTACATTTCGAAACTCCTCCAACCACCTCCCTTCATTTAAAAAAAAAATTGAATGAAAATTTTTCCACTATTGAAGTGAGCAATTTGCACCAACTTCCTCCCTCCCCCCAAATTTCAAAAGAAAAATATAGTGAAACTTGTCCACATGCAAAAAGAATTTTGAAAATTGGTCTACAAATGACGAACTTATACTTGCGTATTTTATAGAATCTGTTAAAAACTATGTGAAAGGAGACCATAGTTTTGTTGGCGTCAAATTAGGCTTGGTTGGGGAAAAGTAGCCCATAATGCATTCCAGAGTCCCAGCTATGTAAGTTTGTATGTATAATTATACAGATATATGAAAATTAATAATTTCCCTCCTATACCGGTAATATTTGCTTGAAAATTGCACTTTATTCTAAGAATAACAAACATCGAATTTAGAAATTATCACCTTATAGTTATACCTGTTTCCCCTCCTACACCACTAATATTTTTCTGGAAATCGCACGTTATTCGAAGAATAACACACACCGAATTTGGGAAACTTTACTCATATAGTTATGCAGATATGACAAAACTAATAATTACCTCCTATCGTGGGTATCCGTTTCCCCTCTCCTATACCACCAATATTTTGCTGAATATTGCCCTTCACTATGATAGTTGTACAGATATGAGAAAATTAATAGTACCTTCGAGATTTTTCTGGAAGTTTCATGTTCTTTTAAGAACCGCTCACAGTAAATTTAGAAAGTCTCACTATTTTAGTTATACAGATACAGGGAAATTAAAAATTGCTTTGTATGGGGGTTGCCTTATCAGCCCAAATTAAAAAAAATATCCTATTTGAATTTCCCTGTTATCGGTAAAACTATTCTGAAATTTCAAAGAGATCGGTTGCACCGTCTAAACAAACAAACATATATACACAGATTCATTTTTATATACATATGTATGTATATAGATTAAAAAAAATATTTCTTAGCATTAATTTGATTTATATATTTTGTTATACACATGTCAACTCTTTTTTTTTGTTTTGAAGTCAACCATAATAGAAATTAGTTTAATTTGATTACACGACAAAAGTAGCATGGACAACAACCTGTTGCCGTATAGTCCTGAAAATAATCATTTTCATATAAACACTAAAGACGTACATTGTTCCATCCAAGTTTTTAAAATCATTGCTTCTTGTGCGTAGTTGTACGTAAATTAGCGCTTGTTGTGTTAGTTGTTATTTGTAGTAAAGAGAAAAAGAGAGTAACACATTTGTTTTATACCAAGGTTCAGAAAATACGCACATCATACATACATGTACTGTTCAAAAGCAACCAACACATATTTTTATTTACACAACATTTATGTGTGTCTAAATTTTGTACGGTGGCGAACACGCACATAAATGTGTTTTATTTTAATATTTGGCTGCGCACACGAGTCGCACACGTACTGTTCGATCCGAACATACTTGAACTGCACATGGTCGCGTGTATTTTAAGTTCGTGTAGCCGAACACGAAGTTCGTGTGCGTGTTCCCAAAAACGTACATATATGTACGGACACACGAAGTTCGTGTACGTGTGCTCAAAAAAGTACATACATGTACGATACACGGGATAGAGTGTTACATATTTATTGCTTATGTATGGATGTGTGTTAATGCATATTTTATTATTGTACGAATGGAACTGCATCAATTGTGATCGAATCTATGTACCTTTCTTAATTAAATTTTTTATCTACATTTAAGTTTTAATGAATTGATATAATTTCGATACAATAAAACTAATAAAGGCGAAAACACTTTTTAAGCATTTGAACTTCATTGGAGGTATCTTAAAATTTTTATCTACATATCGATGGCTTAATATAAAAAGGCATAACTCGATTTTTTGTTACTTCACAGGAGAAGGAAAAAACTTAATAAAATCCGCAAAATTTTAGATACAAACAAATTTTAATGCAATTTTCAATAAAAAGAGGCAACACATTTTATTTCTCATTAAAATTGTTATTTGAGATAAGGTGCATGACATTTGTTAACGAGAATAAACAAAAAATGCTATTTAAAAAAAAATTGTTTAAAATTAATTTTTTTTATTCAAATAGCTACCGATATTTTACCAACAATTTGTTGGCCTCGCCAGGTATATTATTGTCCTGTACGTCATTGCAACTGTCGGGAACAAGTATTAATTTTGTGATAAAAGGAAAGGACACTTTGGCCTTCATTTATTTCATTCTTTAGCAAATAGTTTATTAGAACGACACTTAGATTTACATATATTTACCAATATGCGTACCTCTAACTTTTATTTGTTATACTATCGAAGAAAAAGAAAGAAGACTTACTGGCAGGCCCACGATGTCAAACGTATTCGTTCTTTCGTACAACTTACATTTAAAACAAAAACTAATTCTAAAATTTTGTTTTTGTTTTAAATGGAATTGTGCGAAAGAACGAATAAGTGTGACATCGTGGGCCTGGCAGTTAATAAAAAATACTTAAGTACCTGTGGCCTGTACAAGAACTATTTAACCATTTGGTAAAAAAACCCACTACAATAAATGCGTAAAAAAGTAACGGAAGTTGTTTGACTTGGGACTTTGTAAAAAAATGTTTAGCCCATTTAAGTCAGGTAGAATCATTTTGTATTGATGTGTAAAATATGTATATAATAAATTTGGAATACGGAACGAAAAAATTTTAACCATTCCCAGTAATCAAATTAATTATAATTATTATTGACTTACCTTATAGGATCTTACTGAGTCAGGATCATATATAACTTGCTGACCATAATTAGGTTTTGCCGGCTTTATGAATTCTCGAGTTGAGGCCGTGAGTGCCCCTTTTACATAATGATATTTCAATATAATTTTTCGTTCTTCTAGTGCAAATGTGCGGTCAGCAATATCATTATCAGCTGGTACATTCAAATTGCGGTTAAATTTTTCAAATATTTTCTAAAAATATAACCAAATAATTTTTTATAGCACAGAATCAAATTCATGTATTTTTTTTAATGGTGGTTGAAAATGTATTTATAGTTTGCCGTATAGAGAACCAATGGAGCGGTCATCAAGTTGAAATATTTCTATCACATAAATACTGTGCAATACAAAAAGTACAACAAGATTTTATCGACTGATTTTGGTAAAAGGCTCAAAAATATATATGTGAATGTATCGGCGTTGTAATCCTAGATTCCTTTAAGGGGGAGTTAAAGTTTCATATTTTGCTCATTGCTATAGTTAATCGGCATAAGAAATTTTGTAGTCGTTATGTTTAGGCCAAAAGATGTGCCTCTTTGTAAAACACCATGAGGAAGTTTCAACATTCTAGCTCTTCGGTGTATGGGAATAGGGCTAAAATATACTACAAGCATATTTTCCATTAAATTCTATAACTATTTAAGCCCACCAAAGTTCTTAATTGCAATTTCCTAAGTTATCTGGATAGTAAGTTCACGTTTTTGTTTAAGTCCGATTGTATTTCACTTCTGTGAAAATTTAAGTTGCATTTTCTTTTAATGTAGCCTAGAACATCTTCATTTTTGTTTTCAATATATTTTTCTGCTGAGTTCTTATAGCGGAAACTCTCCATATTTTTATTGACTTGTAAACATTTGTCAATATTTTAATTAAAGTTTGCAATATAAAACTAAAATTTATCTCCAAATTATTGTCTTGATATATTCAATATACTCGTAAATTATGTAAATTTATAATTATAAATTTTCGAATAAAATTAACTCCTCCGCTCGCTTCGTTTCTCTTTCAATGTTTTTTTAAAGCATGAAAGCACCTTCGAAATAATTGCTACCTATATCTTCACAGCAACCTGTTAATAATTTTTGAGTAATTTCATTAAATTAAAAAAAAATTGTTCTACAGGCTGGTCGTGATGGGTGCAAAAGTACCCACATATATAGGCTTGAAGTATTCACTTTCACCTTTCTTTGGATGGTTTTGATTTCATGGTCCCTTTTGTCTTTAAAAGTTATACAATACTAAGCTTCAAATTTTACGAAAATATGTGGGTTTAAAATTTATTACATAGCACCCTAAAGCTGGAACCATCCACAAAATTTTTCTCCGGATAATTTTTTTTTCATATGTAGTTTGATGTCCAGCGTTGCCACTTTCTGTATTATAATACAAAAGCTGTTCTTTTTAAAAATATTTGTTTTATTTTTGTACTATAAAAGTTTTGTACCAGTTTTATACTACTACTAATTGCAGAAAAATAAAAAAATTAAAATAGCAAATTCACTTAAGTATATTTAGAATTCCTTTCATATTATCTTGGTATTTTGACTAATTTGAATTTAATTTTCCCATTAAAATCGCCAATGTTACACAAACTAATAAATTAAGTTATGAAATTGCTTAACATTTTTTTGTCTAATTATATAAAAACAGATATTATAAAACAAAAAGTTTTATTTCTGATTTATCACACAAATGAACTTTTATTTGTACAACAAAAACGGAATATTTCATCATCGGAACCAGAGTAAGAAAAAATGTATACTGATTTCAAAAATTTTTACATTGAAGTTACTACCCAAATTAAAGATATAGTTGGTCAAAAATTTTAACAATCATTTTAAATAAAATCGTTATCAAATTTTAAAACCAGATTTGCTTCCGTTGGAAAAGGTTACCGAAAACTAGACAAAGAGTTACGCGAACATGCACTTTTAGACCACAAAGAGCTTAATCTTTTTTATGACTTAGATCTCAAAATTTATTGGACATGAGTTTTTAAAATAAAAAATTCTGCTGATGAAACTCTCTTCCCAAATGTAGAAACTGTTATAAAATTTCTTCTAATATTAGTATTTTCTAATTCTTCCGTAGAAAGACATTTTAGTAAGCAAAACAATACTAAAACGGCTACGTCAAATAAATTGTCAGCTGACACAATTACATCTATCATTTTTACGAAATGAAGGTGCAAATTTGGAACCTACTAGTGAAATGCAAAAAAATGGAAAAAAAAATAATTGTTACTTTTTAGCTATTGCATAGATTTTATAGCGGGCTTTGAGCGCGGCGACCCAATCAAGAAATTCCGTAACGAAAAAACCTAACACTAAGTTTTTTCTTAAGATTTTTTGAATCGCCTAGCGTATGTTAACCCCTAAAATAACACTAAGTTTGTTTCTTAATTCTTTTGTTTTTTAAGTGTTTCAATCGTCTAGCGTATGTTAACACCTAAAGTATGCTATTGATTTCATTAACATACAGTATTGCCAAAACTGCTTTTTACATGTAGGAAACACAAAATGGCGTACTTACGAGCAAACGTGGTTGACAAAAAATGATATACACAAACAAACAGACAATTTCCATATATTTAGAGGATATCAAGTCTCAAACTTTTGTTTCTTATGCTGGCTACAAACATTTCAACGTGTTTATGTAACACGTTTATCATTCATGATTTATATTTTGAAACACACACTGCAACCAAGAATGAAACCATGAACGCAACATCGTTTCTGTATTTTGTATTCGCATTGAACATCGCGCAAGAAAGAAACATTGTTGAAAAAATGAGCTGTGAGCTAAGTGAAACAGCGGCAATATTATTATTGATGAATTATTTTATGAAGAGGGGAAAAATGAGGTACGACCAAAGAAAGAAATTATATGGTAAAAAAATGGTATTTGAAAAAAGAAGAGCTTCAAAGTCTTTTGTTTGTTGAGGGATTTTTAGCTAGTCTATATACATGCATTTCATTGGTGCTAATGCCAAATCATCAGTAGACCGTAAACCATATTTTTGAAATGTTTCAAACCTCTTATCTTATACAAAAAAAAAATGTATAAAGGTTGTAAAGAAAATAGATTCATATCGAATAATATAATTTATTTGTTGGGATTTTTGAATAAGTTTCACAGCTTTATTGGTTATTTATACTTACAGAAATTATGCGTCTAAACTTTTCTTAAATTATTAGACATGATAAAACAAAAAATTACAAAGCTCATTTATTTTTTCCGTAGTTGACAAAATTACAAACATATGCACACCTCGCTGGGTTTTAAATAACTAAACCAATAAAAAGAATAAACACGACTACACACTATGCAACCAACACAAATGCAACCAGAAAATATCAAAATATTTTGATGTTTATGAAACCTCGAATACAACACGAAATGAAACCATAAACATGACTACAGACTAGCAACCTACAATGAAACAAGCCTGGTTGCATAAACACGTTGCACTGTCTGTAGCCAGTATTATTTCAGTTACCATAAACCTATAATTTCAATGATAAAAATTCCTGAATAACCTACATGTATTGTAAGATAATAAAAATATTTTAAACGATATTAACTTCTCATTTATTCAATAAAAAAAAAATTTGATTTTTTATCGGTCACCACGCTCAAAAAGTTTAACTTGAATTAATATCAAAGAAAAAACTTGAATTAATATCGAAGACAAAAACATAATGCATAAATAAAAAATAAATAAATATAATTGCATAAGTTAATAAAAAATGATATGCAATAGCTTTGCCGTGGCAGTCCCCGAGTGCCACACGTCTTTTTATTTTAGAACAAAAATCTATTGATATTTTGACGCTACAAAAACCGTGACCTCTGAAATACATACCTATGTATGTTCTTATATATTTATAAAATAGATATACTATGTACTTCGATGGTATATATGTAAGGGAATAAATAGATTTTATGCTTTATTAATAGTTAATTGTATTTGGTATACATATATGTTGTAGCGTTTATCGTATCTTTAATGGAGATGTTATTAGACGTATTTAGGTACTGGCATGCATTTTTCCGGCTCTGGCTAGTGGGGTGTATTCGAATACCTATTTTGGACTTAGTAGTTGCTACCCAGGAATCACATATTTTAATATGCATGCAAAAATGAAATAAATATAACCCTCCCTGCTATCGAAAATATTCAGGAATAAAAGAAACACCGGAAACTAAAATTTTATGATTAACAAATAATTTAATCGGAAATGAAACAAATTATATTAAAAGAAGAAAGGTTGATACGCCGGTAAAGTTATCGCACTTTTATTGTTGCAAGCTGATGTTTGTGCTGCAACCGATTGCCCTCCCAACCATGATCATCACCATACGTCCTTTGACTACAATAGTTGATGATCCCGACTACCTATTAGAGCCACCACTACTTACATTTTTCCGCCACTTGAACTCAAAATCTTGAATTTAGAAATTCATCATATATGTATATTTACTATTATAAAGTGTAGGTATTTATAAGTATAAATGTATCAAATCATTTCAATAATGAAAATAATACTATAACTAGACTAATGTTAAATTTTAATAAAAGTTAGTTACAATGTTTATAAACATGCCGGCGGGCAAGAAAAAGAATTACAAAAGGAATCTGAAAACTAGGTCAAAGCTCGTTGAAATTGATGCGATAAATTCAACAACACCAAAAAGGATTTCCCTTTAGATAGGAAAATTTGCACATAAACAATTAAGGAACTATATACCCGGGAAGAAAAAGAGTAAATTCCTAATTTCTAGCCAACCAAACCGAAAAGTTACCAAAAGGAACAATACCCCGATTAATAGAAAATTGTTTTTTTTATATAAAATTTTTAACATCATACATAGGCACATATTTTACTTTGCACTTACTAGGAACACTCTTTTTTTTTTGTTAAAAAAAACAAATTTCATTTATACTTTCCTCTCTTCTGTTTGTTCTTATTAGATTTTTTCTGTTATTTTCTTATAAATTTTCTGTTGCCTTTACATTATTATTCGCCATTGACAAAAAAAACACCACCGATCCTTGGGTTACACACAAAATTCCTGTTTATAATGCAATTTTCACATGTAAATTTACTTTATATCACTTAAGAGTTCGAAATATTATATATTTATAATGTTTAATAATTTACTTTAACATTAACTCACAATTATAAAGAAAACTTTTAATTACGCGGCAAGGAAAATAACAAACTACAATGTTGCTGCGGTAGTGGTGGTGGTTTTTTTCTATACAATTGCGATTACAATGTTTTATTAAGGAAGGAAAAGGTACACTTACTTTGCATTGCTGGTGATCCCACGATGAATGTACATTCAGCTAATGGGTGTGCAGTCGATAGAGTGAGCTAAATAAAAATGTTAGTCAAATGTATGGTTCTCTTTTTTTGTTCTTTTTATGTTGTAAAGTTCAATGTTGCTTTCGGCGTTCGGGTATTATTGCTTCTAGCAACATTGTCTATAAACATTGTTTATTTTTTTTATTTTGAGGTGTCTAATAAGATGTTAAAGCCATCTGGCTTATGGCAAGGTTTCCGATCTTATTAAAAACTATCTTTTCCCTTCTTCTTCCCTTGTAGTTAAGTTTTTCCTTTTATTTTTGTTGATTCTTAGCAAAGACTTAGAAAACGTTTCCCTGTTTCCCTATGGGTTCTAGGAATTTATTCTTTTTGAGTTTGTCTTTTTTTTTTTGCTTAATTAACGTTTTATGTTTATTTTCGGTTATGTAGCTTTCTTTAAACGATTATCCCTTCCGGGGTCCTTCCACGAGGAATGATGGGGTATCCCAAGGTTTATCCACAACCCAAGGGGTAAAAACTGCCAGGTTTTTATATGTTCTCTATACGGTTTTTCAGCTCCTGACGTCCCCAACACGCTGTCCGTGTGAATGCTAAAAGATTTAGAGTGATCCAATATCTATGGTACCAAACCTGCGATTGGATTATGGTAAGATAAAAAAAGAAATTTTACGCCAGGAAGTTTGAGTTTTTTTCTTACCCGAATTGGACAAGGCCCCCAATAGATGTAAAAAAAATAAAATTCCACCAGTCACAATAAAAATACCTTTCTGTTAATTTTACTGGGGCTGAACGGCAAAAGGTAGATTTTCCTTTTTATTTTTGGTTTTATTTTTATGTTATACTTTTTAAATCTGTTTTCCACTACACCGAAATTGAATTTCACAATTAGTCTGGAGGACTTTAAGACACGTGCAAAAATGGTTTTTGAAACTAGCGATGGCTGCTATTTATGTTTTCGTTAAAACAAAAGAGTAATAGCTGAATGACGCGATGGCTTGATTTTTCGTTTATATCCACTACCACTACACTTTTATAGCGAGAACAGATTTTTTTTACTGACGAGGTGATAAAATTAGTACTTATGCATTTCCACGCGACATTTACAACCAGCGCGAGATGCTTTTTTGTTATACTTGAAAGTGCATGAAAGCAAACAAAACTTTTCAATTTTGTTCTCATTATTGTCTTTTCTAGCAGCGTACGTTTAAATTAATTAACAGCTGTGTTCACGTGCAAAAAGACTACAAAACTAAATGGCACAATCGTTTTTCATTTGTTTTTGTGTTGTTTACGTTTTACATGCAACGTTTTGTTTAGCTGATTTTCGTGCCCTGTTTTCAAGTGTTGCTAGCGCTGATACAATGTCTACATATATGTTTGCATTTTAAAGTGCAAATATAATGCTCTACTTATGATTTTTAAATAAAAACAAAATGTTTAGATGAAAATAAAAATAAATTGGTCGAAATTATTTTTGTACTATATCATTTGGTTTTGATTTTGTTCCAGTGTTGTCACCAACTAAATGTTAAATTACAAATACATCATGCCATAATTAATTATGAAACAGAACAAATCTGCAACTTCAGGAACAAACGCTGATGGCCCATAATAAAATTGACCGCAGTAACTTCAAATTCTCTCTTATTGTTTGATTTTCTTTTGTTTGCATTTTTCGTATGATATCATGAAAACACGGTAACATTGTTGAGAGAATGATTGACTAAAATCGAGAGTATAAGAAACAAGTAAGAGAGGTATATTCGGCTGTGCCGAATCTTATATACCCTTCACCATAGTATGGAGTGACGAAAGAAGTCACAATCACGAAAATTCACGCCCACGAAATACGAAAAAAAAATTTTTAAAATAATTTAAATGGAAAAAATTACATTAAAGCAAAAAATGCCACTCACCGTCTCACGGCCGCACCCCCACGTGATGGAAACAAAATTTTAATCACGATCACGCATTATTGGTTCTAATCTCTATTTCATAGTATAGGCTGATTTCATAAACACAGCTTCCAAAGCAACACTGGAAGCATGAGTTTACAAGGCTTTCTCGTGTTGCTTTGCAAACTGCGTTTATGAAGTCAGCCATAAATTATGAATTTCGTAACAAATTTGTTACACTTTCTTGCCTAGAGTGCCATATAAAAATATTAATATACCCTTATTAGTACTTATATATTTTTTCACACATCCAAGAAATGTTTCAACGTCTTTATCAATAAGCCAGTAATCTTCGACTGAACAAAGAAATGTTTTGAAACGTAAGAACAGATTTAATAATGAAGAAATTCTCCCAAAATAGATTAAAAAAATATCGACACCTATTACATAAATCTGCTAGTCTAATGATTAAAATGTTCCAATATTATCTTCACATTGAAAATAATTTAAAGCTATCAAAAATTCTTAACAAAAAGATCGACCTTCTTGTAATAAAAAGTAAAAGTAATAAAAATAACTAAAATGTATCAAAAATTAAAAAAAAAAAAAATAATAAATGGTTTGTCAGGATTTGAAACCGTACCTTCTTACCCGGTGGCACGGTTTCGAATCCTGAACACAACACAATGTTTTTTTTTTTTGAATTTTCGATACATTTTAGTTGTTTTTATTACTTTAACTTTTTATTTGAAAAAGTTTGTTCCACAATTTAGTTAAAAAACCAGGCACAATCTCATTTATAATATTTTTTTTTAATTTTTGCGTTTTTTTAAATTTTATGAACGATAAAAGGGTTATTTTTAAAAAATATCCAATATGTTATCAGATAGGATTTTGTACAGTGATAAAATAATTATATAATGAATTTTGTAAGATGTCGACGTTTTTATTTGATATAATATAATATTAATAACAAAAATAAAAATAACTTGATGGTGTAAGAAAAAATATTAAATTATAAAATATAACAACATAGTTTAATTCATTATTTTAATTTAATTTTTTCTTTGAAACTCGTATGATGTACGTATATATGGAAACTAGTGGTATTCTGATAGTTGTCTTTTTAAAATTTTGTTAGAAAACAGATGAATTTAATTAAAAACAAATTTTATTTAAATCTTCTTCTGCGTTTACTAAGTAAGAAAAAGATCTAAATATGAAAAATTATGATAAAATCGCAAACAGAAAGCATTTTGCTCTGAAATCCAACCCATAATTCGGCTTATTTTACCATTAATCCGCGTCCAATTCCGTAAAACTATGATTTTTTAGGTATTTTTAATGAATGTAAGACCAGTTTATTTTATATGAATATGAAGAAATCAATTTTTTATCTCCTAAGATCTTAACTTGTCATTTTGTATATGTTGAATTGGGAAAAATACGAAAATATGCAAAAAAATGAAATACAAATATGTATGCATATACTATTTTTGGAAATTTTCGCCAAACATTCCGATCTAAAAATCCAAAGTTCATATGTATGATATGTACGATAGAAACTGATTGTTTGAAAAATATTTGATAAATTGCGAACGATTCTTGGAATACATTTTAATTAAGCCCACATTACATTATTCAATTGGATAATGCAATCTAGAAGCTAAATATAAATTTGTGGAAAGTAGGTATTTGCAATACTTTTATTCAAAATACAAATGCATTTTAAATACAAAATAGTTTTTATTAAAAGTTTAATTTTCACAATGGAAATGATATTTTTTAAGTTTTTTTACTCTATAATGTTGCTGTTTTTTAATCAATATTAAATCACACAATTTTCCTGATGTTTGCATATTTTTAAGAATTTTTGGCATTTTAGAGATTTTTTCAAGATTTTTGGCTGCCGATTGCCAATTATATGATTTTTTTTAAATAAATTTTGGGAATAATTTCCAATATTGCAGTTGCAATTTTTAGAATATGCGCTATTTTTGCGTGGTTTTCAATTTTTTAGTTTCTTTACTAATTACATTTTGGAGCTTGATATAAAATTAAATTCTTACATCAAACTTTGTTTTTATTTTATAGAAAAATGGCAATTAATTGAAGTGCTTTTGAAGATTAACTCACTGATGTTACAGAATGAAAGAAACATTTCTTATCAAATTCTAGCCGGAAAGAGATTTTTCTGCTTTGTTATGTGTTACTAAGTATCCAAACAACATTTTAATTGTCAAAAGACTTTTTATCACATTGTACAAATACAATAATAATACCGGGTTCTGATATACTGTAGGTACGCTCTGCACCTGAAAATAATTAAAATTACACAAGTATATCACAGGATATAAGCATCAATTTTGCCTTTCTTCTGAAATCACAAATAGTCATAAAAAATGAAATATTAATACATTTTCAAAACAAAACTAAAATTCAATTTCATTGATTTTGTATATTTACTCGTACATACTTGACGAACTCGTCTTTCTTTAATATAAAAAATAATTATGGTTATTTATATATGAAAAGAAAATGTAAGCGATAAAAATACTGTAATATGCATGCATAATATTATACTAATAAACGTACAAAAATAATTTTAAAGAAACAAACAAAAACAAAACAACAAATCATTGCTTTTCGATTGTTTAAATATAAGTGACATACACGAATCCAGTGACATACATAACATACCATAGTAGATGAGTAGCGCATGCACTTAATGCTGACTTAGCGTCTGCCACTGCATGCGCAACTCATTTGTTGTCGTTGTTATGCGACGCTTTCATAAAAATTATTTTTAAGTTTTTATGCAAAACTTGCAAAAGTAGATTTTAAGATTTGAATATTAATAAAGAATTATTATTAAAACTACACTCAAACAATCGAGTTGTATGTAATTGGCGCAGTCGGAATAAACGTACCTACATTAAGAAACTAAGATTAAGAATTTTAAAAATAAGTTAAAAGTGTCCAAGAATAAAAACTTAAAGCAAAGTTAAATAAAATAAGCTTAAAATTAAATACAAATTGAAAATAAAATTTAATGAAACTTTATCAAAGAAACTAAATAAAGTGCTATGAAAAGAATAAATAAAATACTAAAAATTTAATAAATGCTGGAGAACAAAAATTTGGAAGAAGTAAGTAGAGTTTTAAGTGACCTCAGCATAACCAATATGACAGATAACAAGGAAAAAAAGGAATTCGCATTGCAGAACCTCAATTTCTTGGAATTTCGATGGCAACATCAACACGCTTGCAATGTTCATCGGACACATAGACTCCATTGTGTCGTCCATAAGTGGACTGGAGGTTGAAGTAAAGATGCTGTTTTTTAATGCAGTCCAGAGGAAGCAGGTTGGGCCTGCGGCGGACCTTCTCAGGATAGAAAATCCAGGCGATTGGAGAACGCTAAAAGCGGAGCTCGTGCAGGAATTTGGAGAGAAAAAGGATATCTCAACACTTATATTTGAATTGGGCAATGTAAAATTTATTAATAGTGTTAAATTATTTTGTGATGAATTAAATAATCAAATTTGTAAAATTAGGGATTGTATAAAGTTAAGTGAAGAATCTGAAAGTAGGAAAAGTATGTATAAATCTGAAGTAAATAGATATAGCTTGGAAATTTTGAGGAAAAAATTGCCTTACCATATTGTTGCTATACTTAATGCGAAAAACTTATCAGATTATTCACAAGGAAAATCTTTCGGCCTGTAACTCATGTTTCGCAAATGCCACACAATTCTTTCCCATCTCAATATCCAACAAATGCTTCTCAATTATATAATTGGGGACAGCAACGTCCAAATTTCAATCAGATTAATAATAACGGCCATGTACCATATAATAACAATAATTTTTCACAACAACCTTATTTTAATGGAAATGAACAGTTTGCTCGTAAAACAAACTGGAATAATTCAAACCAATCTAGAATCAGACGATATGGAGCTCCTGTTCCAATGGAACAGGATGGATCAAATTTTCATTTACATGCCCCGGAAGATTACCGGTTGTAACGTTTTATATCAATAATAAACCATTTAATTTTCTCATTGATACAGGATCATCTGTTAGTATAATTAGGAGAAATAATTTATCAACAATGGTTCAAAAAACAAAACCGATTACTTTAAGAACAGCAACAGGCTCAGTAGTTTTGGACTCCACTCAAGACACTTTCATTAATGGTAAGCTAATAAAGTTTTATGTGTATGATTTTTCGGATAATTATGAGGGATTGTTAGGTTATGTTGCACTACGAACTTTAAACGCAAAAATTGATGTTGCTAGAAATAATATAGTTTTAGATGACTTCGAATATCTAATAGGATTTCATACCAGTAGTGATAGTGACTACGAATTAATGAAGCAGAAATTAAATATTCATGAGATTGAAATAAATAATGAAGAATCTAGATTTCGCATGGACCACCTTAACTGGGAGGAACGTTCAGCTTTAGTTAGGTTATTGCGTAACTACTATTTTATAAAGAAGGTAATAATTTGACCTTTACTCATGCAACAAAACATTGCATTAAAACCATCCATGAGGACCCCATCTATAGCAAATCATATAGATATCCTGAGGTCCATAGAGAGGAGGTGAATCGTCAGATAAGAGAGATGCTCGAGCAAAACATTATTTGCCATAGCACTTCTCCCTATTCCTCACCGATATGGATTGTACCCAAGAAACCTGATGCGTCAGGGAAGAACAAATGGCGTATTGTCGTAGATTATCGTAAATTAAATAAAATTACGATATCCGACAGATATCCTATTCCTAACATGGAGGATATTTTAGATAAGTTGGGAAGGTGCCTTTACTTCTCAACGATTGACCTAGCAAAGGGCTTTCATCAGATAGAGATGGACCCTGTTGATAGAAAGAAAACGGCATTCTCTACCGCAAACGGTCATTTTGAATTTATGAGGATGCCTTTTGGGCTAAAAAACGCCCCATCAACGTTTCAAAGGTTGATGAATGAGATACTGGGAGAACTTGTTGGAAAACATTGCCTTGTGTATCTCGACGATATAATAGTGTTCAGTGCATCTCTACAGGAGCACATCGAATCGCTCGATAGAGTGTTCAAGAAATTGACAGATGCCAACTTAAAAGTACAGCTCGATAAATGCGAGTTTTTGAAGAGGGAAGCTGAATTTTTGGGTCACTTGGTGTCGCCTGAAGGTGTGAGACCAAATCCAAGGAATAAAAGTGCTATTATTAAGTACCCAATACCCAAAACGGAAAGGGAAATAAGACAATTTTTGGGTCTAGCTGGATTTTACAAAAAATTCATAAGAGACTCTGCTCGTATAACCAAACCCTTGACATCCTGTTTAAAAAAGGGAAATAAAATTAACTTTAAATATAAAGAATATATAAAAGCAGTCGAAACAATAAAGATTTTAATAACAAGGGAACCAATTCTCTCATACCCAAATTATGAGAAAACTTTTACACTAACAACAGATGCTTCGAACGTGGCTCTGGGTGCGGTGTTGAGTCAACAAGACATACCGATATGCTTTGCAAGCAGAACGCTCAATGAACATGAGCTTAACTATTCGACCATTGAACGCGAACTTTTGGCTTTGGTGTGGGCAACCAAATATTTTCGTCCATATCTTTTTGGCAGAAATTTTTTGGTTAACAGCGATCATAAGCCCCTCCAATGGTTACATAACCTCAAAGAACCAAACACCAAACTCCAGAGGTGGAGAATAAAACTTAATGGATTCGATTTCGATGTAAAGCATATTCCTGGCAAGGAAAATTACGTTGCTGATGCTCTTTCTAGAGTAAAACTGGACGAATGTAATATGAATGAAGATGTTAATTCTGATATGGCCACAATTCATTCAGCGGAAGATGATAATGCTAATTATATTCCCATATCTGAGAGGACATTGAATACATTTAAAAATCAGTTGAGTCTTTTTAGCAATGACACGGACAGTATCATTAAAAAGAAGATATTTTCAAATACAGTTACTACTATATACTACACAAACTTGAATAATGATGATATTAAAAATATTATTAAAGAGCATTTGTTAGGAAAAAAATCGGCAATCTTTATGCCAAATAATGTAGACTTTCTCCGTCTTCAGGACGTCTATAAAGACCTAATACGTTCAGGTAATACCGAATTATCGAGGGCGATGAGTGAATTAAAACGTTACAGAATATCCAAAATTTAAAACTATTGTAATGGATTTGCATTTGGAAGGAATGCATCAGGGAATTGAAAAAGTTGTTGGGGAATTCTCGATAAAATATTATTATCCAAATTATGTAAAAGAAATTTCGAGAATCATCAATGCATGCGAATTGTGCAACTTGTGCAAATCCGATCATATAAGACATAGGTTGCCTTTTAAGTTAACGCCCGCGGTATATGACACTCGCGAAAAGTTTGTTATCGATTTTTGGCAATGGAATAAGGAGAATTATTTGACATGTATAGACCTTTATTCGAAGTTTGCAATAGCTGAAAAAGTCTCAAACTTGAACTGGGTAGAAACGAAACGAGCATTGTTAAGAGTGTTTAACGCTATGGGACCTCCGAAAATTTTAAAAATCTATCAAGATCAAGGTATGAATAATGTGAATATTAGGCAATGGTGTGAATAGCTAAATGTAATATTAGAGGTTACCACTGGTAAAACTGGCATAGGTGACATAGAAAGACTTCATAAGACGCTGAACGAAAAACTACGAATTTTGAATACTTCAGGTGATAAAGAACAAACTTATATGAGCGTTGAACAGACAATATTTGCCTACAACCACACAATAAACCATTCTAGTACCGGAGAAAAGCCATATAACATTTTTTTTTAATAAAGCTTCACCATTGATAGATATGCAAAATAAAAAGGAAATTAGAATCAATAATGCAAATTTAAAAAATAAAAAAATAAAATAGAAAACCCCATTAATGTAAAATATATAAATGCAGAGAATAAAAGGAAAAGACTAAATAAAATAGAAAATCCTTTTAAAAGGGCAGAAGTATTAAGGAGAGAGGATGATGGGGAGCATTTTGTAGTGAAATTTAGGGATAGAAATGTTAGAAAATATAAAAGCCACTTTAAAAGAAATAGAGTAACAAATATCAATGATTGCAGGAATCAATTCGAGACGGCATCTACAGGAGAGAATCCTGGAACATCTCACTCAAATTGATTTTTCCCGAATGTTCTTCACAGCTATGGTCTTGTTGTACTTGACGTTCGGAGTTGTCGTTCAAACTACCAAAATTGATAAAATTAGTGATGGGTTTGGCTATGTTGTCATTGACCAGGGAGAGGTATCAATCCCCACTGATTATGGTAATCATATTGTTGAGATCAATATGACCGAGCTTGAGAAATCTTTCAATGAATTGTGGAATGAGTACAATAATCACGAATACTTACAATCTGCCATCATAACAAAATATCTTAATATGGCTGATCAAGAGAAACAGCTATTCATAAAGAGGCACAAACGGGGCTTATTTAATGCATTAGGTAGTGGTCTGAAATTTCTTTTTGGAACCCTTGATAGTGAAGATAGAGAAACAATAGAAAAATCTATAATTGAAATAAAGAACAGAATTGATAATGGCGACATAAGCACAAATAGTATTATTGAACACGTTAATGCTGGAAGTACACTTTTAAATGAACTAAGAAATTCAACAAATGCCCTTCAGAATGCACTTGTTACTAAAGTTATTGCCGATACTTTTCTTGATAATGTCAAAACCTACTTAGAGCACGTTCAGGATATTCAGATGGGAATACAGTTGGCTAAATTGGGCATTGTTAATCCTAAACTTATTGACATTAAAACTATATCTCAATTAAACGCAAGAAAATTTGAATTTATTAAAACCTCTGTGTGGATTAAAGAAAATTTTATATATTTTGTATTGACTATACCACAAAATTTTAAAATGTATCCTAGATTTAAGATATTACCAATTCCTGATAATGATAACCAAGAACTAGTATTAAGTTTGGATGTAGATCTTGTAAAGAGAAATGGAAAATGTTTAAATTAAATAACAAAAAAATTACACCTGTATATGACTCGTGTTTAGAAAATTTATTGAATAATCAATTATCAAATTGTTCTTTCAAAACAAATAAAGAAACAAGTATATCTTTTGTACCACCCAATATGGTTTTAACATAAAACATACAAAAAACAATCCTTAACCAAAATTGTAACGACTTAAATATATCCATTAATGGAAATATTTTATTAACATTAAGCAATTGTAAACTTAAAATTGGATCTTTTGAAGTTGAAAGCATATTAAGTAATCCACAATCAAGCATTGTCCCATATGTTAAAACCTCTGAAAATTCAATTAAAAATAACAAAGACTATATAACTAAAATAGAGTTGAAAAATAATTATCACAAGAACTATGCAGTAAAAGAAACAAATTATATTATTTTTGCATTCATTTTTATTATTTTAATATTTTTGGTAATAATAATACAAAAAAAAATTAAGTTCTTAGATCTTATAAAAAACAAATGTATGAAAAAAAGATCAATGAGGACATTGAAATTTCTAAAGAGGGGAGGAGTGACATACTCGAATCCAGTGACATACATAACATACCATAGTAGCGCATGCACTTAATGGTGACTTAACGTCTGCCACTGCATGCGCAACTAACTCATTTGTTGTCGTTGTTATGCGACACTTTAATAAAAATTATTTTTAAGTTTTTATGCAAACCTTGCATAAGTAGATTTTAAGATTTGAATATTAATAAAGAATTATTATTAAAACTACACTCAAACAATCGAGTTGTATGTGATTTATATACATGTATACACACAATATGTACATATGCCCATGAACGCATTTCAGTATGTATGCATATGATATATGTCTGACAAAAAGGGAAGATTTACAACAACCACAGCAATTTCCATCAAGAATTTGAAATTTTAGTATTTTATAATAAATAAGATATATTATGTTCTTAAGCGCGTAAACTACTATAAAAAAATACAACTGCTCTGTGGTGTACAAGAAGCAGTCGTGACTACCAACCAAAAGGTTGTTGGATTGAATCCCCACGCAACTTTTTCAAAAAAAATTTAAAAGTAAAATTATTTCGAATGCCATTTTTTTTGCTCATATTTTAGTCGTTAATGGACCGACTTCAATTATTTTCAGTCGAAGCCTTCGTAGAACTCCATACAAGAAATATACTTCATAAAATTGACCGTAGGACAGTTGGGGCAATAAAAAAACAAAAGAATAGGAAATATAACAAAAAAAGTCTTTTGGCTATATCTCATTAATTATTGGACCGAGTTTTGTTATTTTCAAACCGAACAAATTTATGAAAAATTACAAGAGAATGGTGTAAAATTAATTTCTCTGTTATTTTTTGGCCTTAATTCGAACTACATCAAAATGTAGCAGACGGACAGACGGACAGACGCACATCGCTCATTCGATTTCTCTATCTATAAGGATACAGAATATATTGGGGTCTTAAATGAATAATGAAGAAATTACATACAGAATCACAAACCTATATATCCTCTTATAAAAACGCTGCAAAAATAAAATAGACCGCTTTCTCCGGCAAAATTTTATGTCAAATTGTATGGAAAACAAACGTCAGCCCCAGTTCTGTTTCATCATTTACACACGAAATCAGGAATTACACATGCTTTCTTTTTTTGTAAAATAACGTGCTTTGATTTGTTTGGAATAAATATTTGACCTTTTTTGTGTAATTCCAAAATTTTTTTGATGGTGAATATATTTTCAATATTTGGCTTTCAAGGTCATTTAATAAAAGATTATTTTTACATATTATTCCGACGTTTCGTTAGTATTTTCCTACATCTTTTTATTTTTATAGATATATAATCTTCCTTAGACCAATTCTACATCATCGTCCTTAAAAATATCACAGATTTGTTTTATGTAAAAGGACAATCAAAATCAAAAACTTAATAAATTTGAAGCAAAAAAAGTGCAAAACAGGTTCATAAATGAAAATAAAATATCACAGAAAATCCTTCTTTGTCGCCATGACAGTCATTACAAAGGCAGATCCACAACAGGTAGCCTCATCCGAATTCGCCTTGGAAATTAGAACAGATGTTTCAAAACTCGGTTGACAAATTTATGAGAAAATAAAACAAAACGAAAAAAAACCGTATCTGCTCAAACAGGCGAAATGGGTTCCCAACAAATCACGTCAGTTTATTGGACACACAGGTGGCAGAAGCAGCAGTTGCAGCAGTTACAGGTACTGGCGCTGTGGCTATGGTTACTGGTATAAATACCACATTAAAGTTTGTTCATGGCATATCTGTAAGTCGCAACAGTTCATAACATGCTGCCACAGTTACATCACTAGCACTACTTCTATGGCAGCTGGCCCTGCCAAGTGCAATTAATACATTCCATATATCTTCAATTCCGACAACTACATAATGAACTCTCAGGGTATTAGTGGCTTTCCAGTTTCCAGTTGGTACTATTAGTGGTACTCTAGTTGGAAGTACTGTCTCAGCTCTAGAGTCGGCTGGTATTGACAAGCAACACCAAATAAATAATTTATAAAATACATACAATGTAAGAAGTTTTTTTTATATGAAACGTTACTTAAAATAAATTTTTTTTTTGGTATTAATATATATGAATAATTTTTTTTTGTAAACGAACAAGATCTCTCGAGCTCTTGTATAATGTATGTATTGTGTTTTTCTCTATGATTGTTTTCTGCCTATTGGTTATTACCGGCGATAGTCAGCGCCACTGGTATAAAATATTTAAGGCAGTTTTATATGCCATATTATTCCTTTTTTTGTTTTGGCAGATGAATGCCACAATTAAAACTCTTGCCGAATTATAGGCAAATTAGTAAGTGACCAGAATGATATCGTTTATTTAAAAATCAAGTACTTATATACTAAATTAACGGTATTATTTCATTAGGGTAGTACTAAATATACATAATTATACATAAGGGTTAACTTAACAATTCAATCTTAAATGTACTACACCCTAACCTTCAAGAAAAATTTTTACAATTTTGAAAATTAAGAATTTTTTTTTACAATAGAATTTTGTTTTATAATTCAATACTTTTTTTAATTGTTATTATGGAATTCTTTATGTATGTTTCCTAAATCTAGGACAGTGTTTACTCCTTTTGTTTCAACTATTTTGTACGGTCCATTGTATGGAGGTTGGTTTTTCCTCCTTTTAAAATTTCGGACAAGAACTAAATCGCCTTTTTTAAATTTATTATTGTGGTTAGTGGGATTATTGTGTAAACATTGATCTGTTCGTTTTTTTAAGTCTCTAAATATTCTTTCGCTTTAGCTAAAGAGAATCGCAGCCGTGCTTTCAATTCTTGTACATACCTGTCGGTATTATAAATTGGTTTGGAATCCAGAATGTTATCATTTGGGAAATTTGGCAATCTGCCATACATCAGTTCGTATGGCGTGTAGGTCGTATCTACGTGTGGTGTTGTGTTATACGCGAAACAAAAGTATGGTATCCATTGGTCCCACTCATCGTGTTTACAGAAATTTAAATTTTTATTACAAATCTCAGCCATTAATATGTTTATAAATTCAGTAACTTTATCTGACTTCAGAATCTTAAAGTGTCCATGTATCAAAATTTAATTGTTAACTATAGCCTTTGCAACTGTTTTTGCGTCTTTTGACAAGTCATCCTGTATAGTGAGTATGTGCCTGAATTGGTTTGAATACATAAGTGGTCCTACTGTATCTATTGAAATAACCTCAAAACTATTTACTACCTGGTGTGTCAGTTATAGTTAATTTCTCTTTTGTATTTTTATTTTGCTTATTTATCCTACAACTGTGACAGTTGGATACGTGTGCTTTGACCATTTTGTTCATGTTTTTTTGTACCTAAGTGACCTCCTACTTTCGAATCGTGGTACTTAGTAATTAATTCGCTTTGTATCTTTTTATCAGTTATACGCATTGATCTTTAAATTCTCAACTTTTTTCCTATTAATCTTGTTAAAAATGTCTTTGAATTGCTGTACGCTTGTTTTTGTAAAAATTACATCATTGGCTTCTAAAGCGAGTTCCTGCATATTCTGTGATAGCATATTTGGTAAAAGTTTCTCCAATGACAACTGTGTGTTCTGTGGATTATCGCCGCATCTTATTACTATATCACAATCAGAAACTATTACGTGAGGGTTCTTATACTCGTCATCTATTTCGAATCTTAATATCTTTATTTTTCTGACATCCGAATTCGACATACATTCCCATATAAAAAGTTCATTACTGCTGCCATCTTTTTGCTCTAATACTTTCTTCATATTACGTGTTATGGCTAACATTTTGCACTTATCGGTTTCGGTATCCGTGGGAATCATATCCTTCAATGTTTTGGTATCTATAACTATTCTTGATAGTGCATCAGCATTCGTGTTCATTTTTCCTTTTTTATATAATATTTCAAAATCGTAGTCACTCAAATCAAGTCTAACCCTAGTCATTTTGGACGATGGATTCTTATGTGTAGATAACGACACGAACGGTCTGTGATCTGTAACCACGTAAAATTTTTTACCGTAAAGGTATGGACGAAAAAAATGTGTTCCCCAATGAATGGCTAAAAGCTCTTTTTCAATAGCGGACTTATTTATATCATGCTTTGACAACGTCTTACTTGCATAAGATATGGGTAAGTGTGAGTCAATCTCTTCCTGCGAGAGAATTGCACCCAGCGCAAAATTAGATGCATCTGTGGTTACAACAAATGGTTGTAAAAAAAAAATCTGGGTATTGTAATATAGGTGGGTTCAACAGTTTTGATATAAGTGTTTCGAATGACTTCCTACAATTCTCTTTCCATACGAAGGGCCTGCCTGTTTTTGAACAATTGGTTTAAACTTCTTGATATATTAGCGAAGTCTTTTACAAAACGTCTGTAGTAATTACAGAATGCGATGAATCTTCTAACCTCATCAGCGTTTTTTGGTGCCGGATAATTTCTTATCACGCTGTTCTTGTTTGGATCAGTACGTATTCCAGCATGCGCTGGAAACTGTTCGACGATATTTTGAGACCAAATGGCAACCTCGTGAACTGAAAGTGACCATTTCTGGCAGAAAACGCAGTCAAAGATCTGGAATCTTTATCTAGGCTAATTTGATGGAATATCCAAAGTAGAGAAATACTTCGCTCTGTCCAACTTATCCAACACGTCTTCGATTCTCGTCAATGGAAACTTGTCGTTTATTATTTTTTTTATTTACTCACGCATTTGTGTCTCTGGCAATCTATATGGTTTAATATATACTGGAGTTGTATTTGTTTTTCATATATGTTGTGTGTAAAAATGGTTTACCGTGAGTTTCTCACCTTCAATATGAAAAACTCCACTGTATTCAGGTATAATGTCTACTAACTACTGTTTTGCCGTGGGATCTATTGACTCAATATTCAGACTCTGTTAAACCTTTACTACCCGATCTCTGTCTGATGTAGCACCCGTCGTTCCATAGCCATACACTTGATAATCATCTAGATCTCTTTTCTATAGCTCTATATTCTTTAAGTGAACATCGTTCTTAGTAGTGTTTAAAACCTTTACATGCTGCTTATCTACTGCTGGTATGACCTTATTAACTACAAAAATTCCAGAAGCTATCTCTTTGTTTAAGATTATACTCTCCTTTTCTGTACACACCTATAAACGTGTATAATTGTCTCTGATCGTGCTGATACACAAATTTCTGTATTATAAACACATTTGGGCGTAATCGGCAGCACGAATTCTCCTCATCTGCTATATTGAAATATGTTGTGTAAGTTTCAAAATCTATTTTGCATTTGTATTTATCGAGTATATCCCGTCCAATGATCACATCAATGGGTATTGGGAAATCATCGGGTACCACGTGGAATTCGTGTTTTATGTGACGACTGTCAAAATATATACTCATATATATATATATATATATATATATATATATAAATGGTGCCACTTGTAACCTTTTGACATTTCGCATTCTTCTACTTATTCTTACATTTGTTCAATTGTAGTTAATTGCAAAATAATAAAAATGTCTGTTTTTGTGAAAAAAATCGGTGAACCGTGAAGTGTTTGTAAAATAAACTTTGTTTATTAAAAATTACAATTGATTCATCAAGTTTTCTTTTTATTTAAAAAATGGTTTCCTTTTAAATTTTTCTCTGACTTAAAGTCATCCATTAAGGCTTCTAAGTTGCCGATTTGACGCCAAGTTTCTGAAGCCGTGCTCCAGGATGGTGGTGGATCTACATTAACCGACGCTCTTAGTGCGGCCAGCTTTTTCCGTAGAGCTACCAATTTTCCACCTCTACGACGACGCGGTAGCTTAATTTTCGGTATTGCCGTAAGTACTCCCTTCTTCTTCCGTGCTACCATCTGTTTATATTCCTCTATCGTTAGCTTCTGTTGCCCTGGCTCAGCTGATTTCTTTGCGCCAACTGAAGTTAGCTCTTCCCTGGGTATATCATTGGACCAAGTATGCAGGATCGCCATGTATGTATTGTGTTTTTCTCTATGATTGTTTTTTACCTATTGGTTATTACCAGCGATATTCAGCGCCACTGGTATAAAATATTTAAGGCAGTTTTATATGCCAGATTATTCCTTATTTTTGTTTTGGCAGATGAATGCCACAATTAAAACTCTTGCCGAATTATAGGCAAATTAGTTAGTGATCAGAATGATATCGTTTATTTAAAAATCAAGTCCTTATATACTAAATTAAAGGTATTATTACATTTCAAGGATTTTAACAAAAAGCATGATACGTTCCAATACAAATCCATCAACATTAGGGTAGTACTAAATATATGTACATAATTATACATAAGGGTTAACTTAACAATTCAATATTAAATGTACTACACTTGGTGATCACAATAAAACAGAAGTAGAGCTCAAAAACGATTTGAAATTACACACGAGTTACACATGCAGCCAATTACACATGCGCTACACATGAAAATAGAAATTTCAGGTGATATGTGTAATTAATTACACATAAGATGGCAACAGTGTTTTGTTCAGACAACTCTTAACTAAGAACTTGTCTTTTATAATTTTTTCTACACAATTTGTAAGATATTTTTATTTTACATATATATGTATTTCATATGGTAGCCTTGATATTCCGCAATTTTTTTCCGCAGTTTTTTTTTGTCCGAAACAAATAGGTGAATTTACATTAACTGCAAATAGTACAGATTGTGCACATACCATTTATTAAAAAAACTGCTTAACCAACATAACGAAAAAACCGCAGCCTATTAAGATAATAGTTTTCGAGGAATCATAATTTATTTCAGATCAAATATAAAAAATTGTTATTTTAATTAACATTAATTCTTTGTATTTAGCAGCATGCCACGCCCACTACTACGAATATATTGCCCAAACTTTTTGGTTACCTTAGTTTTGGTGTACATATTTTTTTCTGATGGCGAGAAAGTATTAAAGATATCGCTCCTTTATTGCAACGTAGCCATATTAAAAAAACTCGTTCGTCAAAAAATGAGATTAAAGTTTTTAATTTACACACACATCAATGGAAAACTAAAAAAGTTTTCTCTTCTCAAGAGGTGAGTAAACTAGATATTTATATAAACTTTTTACCCAAGATGATGCATTCTTAACTCAAAAATCATGTTTTTTGAGATATGACTATTTTACTATAATGGAGCGATATGTCTCATTTCCATTGATGCCAGTTTGGAATTATTCTAAGTTTAGTATTTTTCCTGGTCTTTTAGCCTCGAAATTTACGTTTTAACATTGTAGCTTTTTTTAGCATTTTTTATTTTAAATTTAACTTCAAAAAGGCTAAGTTTTTATTTTGTACTGAACTCATAAAACCATTTTGAAACATTGAAATTAATCTAATGTACTAACGTAAGTACACTGAAGATAAAATTACATTGATTGAAAACCAATGGCGAAAGCTTTTAAGTTAGAAGTGGAAAAATGTTGAGGCAACAATTGAGTTCAGGAGGTGTGACAATTTCAGAATGCGCAGAAAAAAATAATTTTTGATTTGGTTAATCTAGCCTGTAACCATGTTCTTCTCATGAAATTTTCCATCACCAATTTGCACATTTGCTGCTCAATGGCCTCGATAAATTCAGGAATCTATTTTTGAGGTCTTAAATCGATTGTGGGCTATTGGCATAATGCCAGGTATATTTGTTGTATCCGTATTGACATATTTGAATTTGAAAATATGCAGACCTTTATTCTTTTTTTGTTTACGTACTTGAAGTGAATAATTTTTTTAATAACTTTTAACATGTTTATGCATTGAACATTGAATTATTAATAAAAAATTTTAGCCTCTTTCTAGCTTTTATTATTGGCTGATTTAGCCTTTCCTGGCCTTTTTAAAAAGTCGATTTAGCCATTTTGGGTTCTAGCTCCTGGCTGCACTGCTGATTTCACTCAACTATAATAATATGCTAGTTGAACTAGCAAGCTGCGCAGATGTGGAAATTAATATTTCAAAAACAAGTGCAATGCAAATAAATAACACTTCTTACAACCGTATCAAGACATAAAATACAATTGGATATGTAAAATCTTTTTATTTGGAATCCATGATGTTGGTCGATTGGGGTGTCGACGAAGACGTATTAAACGGGCTAAAAAAAGCTAGAGCTGCCCTTGAATATCTTAACAAAACGTGGCGGTCTCCGCAGATTTCACAAAGTTCTAAGATAAGAGAATTTAATACTTATGTGAAACCTACTCTTCTCTATGGAAGCGAAACCTGCATGATCACCAACAACAACAGCTCAGAGACTCCAGGTCCTTACGAACAAATGCTTGCGTATAATATGTAGAAGCTTTTGGCCTAACACAGTAAGAAATATTGAATTATTGAAGATATCGAAAGAGGATCCAATAGCCACCAAAATTGCTGTAAAGAAGTGGAGCTGCACTGCGCAGACGAAGGAACAGTATTGCAAGGACAGCATTACAATGGAATCCTCAAGGCATCCGACGTCGCGAACGCCCTATGAATACTTGGTGAAGATCGGTATTAAGAGAACTTTTAGGTATCCCTATGTTTCCAAGGGGAATAAATAAAGGAAAAATAAAAATTACTCCTACTTAATTGGACTAAGATTTTAATTTTTTTAAACAAGGCAGATGTTGCCTAAAAAATTCTAAAATTTGTACATCAAAAAGATTGATATTCTAAATTCTTCTTCAATAAGAGCTACTTTTTTGTTAACGATGTGATGCTTATGAGATCTGTCAAAGCGACTAGCAAAGGCTACATTTCTCTTTACAACATTACTTCCTAAAGCGGAATGTACGTTAATTTTAGTATTCTAATTATATTTTTATCTTTCATCAATAGCATATTACATAAGTTTTGTGAGATGCGATACCATTCTTATTACAATTAACACAATTCAAATTGGATTCACCATTTCAACTCTACAAGAACCAGGTTCATGATCTTAATTGCACTCCACACATCTTAATTTCTATTACAGTTGCGATTCGCATGACCCCATAACGCCACCTAAAAGCAATGAATCTCTCTTTTATTTGATCAGTTGGCTTAAAAAGTAATGTAAGATGCTGATATTATTAAGATTTTTACATTTAACTAAAGTAACAGTATTCAACCCAGTTTCAAGTTCGTTCACACAACTCTTTTAGATTTTAGCAAGTCAATCAACATCAAGCATCTTAAAATTAATCTTGTCCTGTTCAGCTGAGGTGGACTATATAAATATGATATAATTTTAAAATATATGAATATTATTTAAAAACAAAACTGTTTGAAATTCTTTGAGATAAGATATCGGGACCAGTGAACGACAAAGGTGTACAATTTTCAATACATAGTACATATCGATATTTAAAAGTGTAGGATTATTAAAATGTAAGGGTACAAACAAATACATACGTTCACAGAAAACAATGACTACAAACGGGTTACAATATAAATAAGTTTCGCATATCGATAGGTGTAGCATAATTTATGCTGCCCAGAGTAGGAAAATACAAAAAAAACGAAACGTTTGCTTTCGTTTTGTTTTGCTCTTTCCAATGAGTAAAACAAAAACAATGAGAACGATTGTCCCATTTAGTTTTGTACTGTTTTTGTTCGTGAGCACTAAATGTACATTAATTTAAACGTAGCCTGATAGAAAAGAAGATAATGGCAGCAAAGTTGAAAAGTTTCAAAAATAAATGTTTGCAAACGTTTGCTGCTTGTTTTGCTCATTATACAATGACGAACGAAATGAAACACTCAAACAAATAGGTTTGAGCATTTGTTTTGTTCTCAATTGTACGATTGTAACGGGATATTAAAGCAAGCAGATGAGTGAAAAGCCAATAGTTTTCTTTGTGCTCTTTGTCATTTAAAAGGTATTTGTTTTGGTTTTGCTCATGTACAAAACGTTTGAAAAAATTTTAAAAGTTTGTGTTTTCGTAGGAAACGTTTGCGAAAAGTTTTGTTTGTTTTCCCATTCTGTGCATAAATAAATAGAAAATGCTTTTTATATTGCTAGGAATAGGTACAAATATACATATGTATCGATGGGTATCTATAAATATGACTATAAGAAACAATGTTGTAGTGCTTGAAAAAAATTGGTTGAAGAAATATAACAATAAGAAATAATTTATTTTTAACTTATATTTGTTTTAGGTATTATCTTTTGTGTAAAACGAGCAACAAATGTAAAGAATGAGAAAAACTCGCAAAAAACTGCAAAAATTAAGAAAATTCGCAATAACTTCCAATAATTGAGAAAATTAATAAAAATAAAAACAGAAAAAGTCACCCAAATTGCAAAAAACCCGATTGTGGATATTCGCAATTTTCGCGAGCAGCTTACTTTTTTCGTTTCGGTCGCTACTTATAACTAGGGATCTTCATCCATTTTTAAGCTTTTGTTATTTTAAAAAATGTTCGCAAAAATTTGCTTCAAAGTAAAATTGAACACTATTGAAGTTAACGCGCTTTTTTCAATACAATTTTAACGCATTTTGATTAAAATTGATTCATTATAATTGCATAATACAACTTAAGACAAAATTTCTGGCAACACTTATCAAACAAAAAATTTGAAAATAAATATTCATAGTCATTGGGGTGCCTATCGATACATATAGCTACGCATGGATATAAACAAATATGAGCATTAATACATACAGGTATAAAACAAAATACGCACCGATACATACAATTATGAAATTGAACAGACACGAAAAATATTTTGTATTGAAAATATTCAATATAGTATGCTAGAGTAATTTATTTTTTATTCTATCATTTGTCGTTCTTTGATCGAAACCTGTCTCGAATTATAAATTTAATAATATGATTTAATATATTATTACATTATTTATTAATACGTTGTATTAACAAAGACTTATGAAGTCGTTTCATTCTATTTATGTTCAAACTTTTTCTGCGTAAAGAATGGGAATATTTGTTATTTCCAATGAAGCAATAATATACAAAAGAAATTGGAGCATATCTATGACTATGCTTTAAGATTTATAAGCCAGTATTTCCATAGAAACCAACTTCAAAGTAAGTGAAGATACTTGAATTTAGTTCGGCGTTTCTCTTTCTGTGTAGAAAACACACAATATAATATATGAGTCTTTTGTCTTTGCTGACGATATACAATTACTATTTAAGGGTAATCGTCAGCTCCTCGATGTATTCGAATATGATATCAATACCTTATTATATAATGTGTCACATTGGATGAGAAATTGTAATTTTCGTATTAACTCTTCAAAGACTAAGGCATTAATTTTTACACCGCAAAGCACTACGATTGATCTATCTATAATCATTGATGGCCCAGCTATTGCCTTCGTATATTCTTGGTGTGTTATTAGACAATAATCTCAGATTTGAACACCATATTGGTGGATTAATTTTTTATTTATTTATTTAATGTTTGTAAGTAATTTATATTGAAACGATGACACCGAGCCACTAAATTTTTGGGGGCCCATAAAAAAAGTGCATGACTTTGGGCAAAACCTGAAGACACGGGTCTTTTTTTTGGTCTTTTATCACGTAGTGGTGTCCGTATATGGTGTATTTTCGTGTTGCACTGTGTTATCTAGCACAACAAGATACAAAATCTTATAAATGAAA
The DNA here is from genome assembly GCA_956483585.1 of Gymnocheta viridis. Lineage (NCBI taxonomy): Eukaryota > Metazoa > Arthropoda > Insecta > Diptera > Tachinidae > Gymnocheta > Gymnocheta viridis. The sequence continues at coordinate 70,973,441 of OY101440.1, forward strand.
GTGGTATTGTTTGAACAGATAATATATGTATACATTAAAAGTTTCTAAGGTTTAAATAATAATTATATAAAAAATAAGAAAAATATTAACAATTATGAATTAGTTAAAAGTTATATTTTGAAAAAACAGAATTTTTAAGCAAAGAAAAACAAACGTTCATAAACCAAATCAAAAAAGCTTAAATCTATAAAAGCAAAAAAATACAATTAACATAAGCTAGTAGTTTATGCAAATAGTTTACATAACTCCCTTTTAAAAATGATAGCGTTGCTTGTTATTTCAATAGAGTATGATATTAGAAATTGTCTTTGTGACAAGAGGCTCTTATACTTTTGCTGAATTATCCTTCTACAACAGTTTGACCTGGCAAAACGAATCCTGTTGTACAAGTAAGACGGTTGATGCGACGTAATAATTTTATGCAACAAAATAAGACTCTTCAGTTTCAATAGATCAAAGAATTTCATTTTAAATAATTGGTAAGAAAAAGGTGAAATATTATCACGGCGCTCTTTCTGAAAGACAAATCTTGCTATGTTGTTATACGCAACGTTCAGCCTACGTAAATCATTACCGTCACAGTTCGCGTACAACTCGCATCCATATAACAGTGCCGGGATTAGATAAGTGTTTGCCAAAAACATACGAATGGTGAAAGGAGTGGAGTCTTTTACCGCCCATAGGTTGCGCAGCATGTCCTTTACTTTTCCAACAACAACGTTTATATGGTTGGACGAAGTGAGCTTATTACACTATGCGACAGTCTAAATCGGGATGGGATGAAACCAACGGGAAATGTTTACCGGTAAAAAAGAAGTTATACGTGTCCCGGCGTTTCGCTGGGTCACGTCTAGGAATCGAGATATATCGATTTGAAGTTAGTAACTATCATATAGGGGAAACCTTTCGTGGTCTTTTTTTGACATAACTCGAGAACCACTAGTCCGATTTTCATGATTTATGTCTCATTTTGTTAATAGGTTATGTGACTTTACGTGAAAGTAATAGGTCTAGACACTTTTTTTACCGTTTTGGATTTTTTATGAATTAAAAATAAAAAAATTCAATTTTTTAGGCAAAAAATAGTCTTTTTATTCATACATTTATTTATAACTCCGAAACTGTTGCTTATGTAGCGAAACGTTATATGAACAGATTAAAGGAATTTTAATTCCCAATTTTTTTAATTTGTTTCAGCAAAATCGGACTAGTGGTTCTCGAGTTATGTCAAAAAAAAGACCACGAAAGGTGACAATTTCCCCTAGATGATAGTTACTAACTTCAAATCGATATATCTCGATTCCTAGACGTGACCCAGCGAAACGCCGGGACACGTATAACTTCTTTTTTACCGGTAAACATTTCCCGTTGGTTTCATCCCATCCCGATTTTGACTGTCGCATAGTGTTATTAAACGTTGCTCCCAAATTAAGCGCTGAGACAACGGAGTCAATTCGATTACCATTTATTTCTATCCGATAGTTGTTGATAACTTTACCAGATCTTGAAAGTAGTAAGCATTTAGACTTAGAAGGATTGATGCATAACCCGTTGTCACTAGCCCAAGTGCAAACTTTGTCTAGATCCTGATTCATGTTCACTATTCACGTGGTTATATCAGTTATAGTGGAACTGTTTTAGATCTGCACGTCATCTGCATACATTTGCATTTTACTAAATACCAAGGTATCAGGTAAATCATTTATATAGAAGCAGAATAAAAGTGGTCCAAGTATAGAACCCTGGGGAACTCCTCTAGTGATATTAAGCTCTTAATATATATAATATGCCATTATAGTGAACACTCTGAAATCTAGATGTTAAATAGGGAAAAAGTTAGATTACATGCAGTACTCGAGAAATTGAACAATTTACGAAGTTTTGAAATTAGAATCGAATGATCTACTGTGTCAAATGCTTTACTATGAACGAGAAGAACTAAGAAGGCCACCATGTCATCATCAAGCTTGGACCTTAGATCTTCTACTACATCCATCAATGCTGTAATACAACTTCTAGCTTTCCTAAACCCTGATTGCCTTTGAGATAACAATTCGTTTTTGTACACTTATTATTTTTTCAATAACTTCGGATAAAAACGGCAGTATAGCAATTGGCCGAAACTCATTATTATTCTTTGGGATAGGGATAATTTTTGAAAATTTCTATTTTTTTGGGAATGTAGATCTCGTAAGAATCGAATTAAATATATGGGTAAAGTAAGGCAATAGCCTAGGAATTAAAATTCTCAATAATATTATCCATTCCAATAGCATCAGATTTGAAAACCCAAAAATCAGCAAGAACTTCAGACTGATCGACACAGTGGAAGCTAAAGGTGTTTGCTATCCAAACCAAATCATAAAGGTTTTTATGTTGTGGTGTGTAATAGTTTCACCATTGATTATAGTATACCATGTCTTGGCGGCAACTCAGTATACAGTCCTGACGGCAAATTGATTGAAGACCTACCCTGTATTAGTTGGGAGAATAATCTGGCAACGTGTGGTTTTTAACAGAGTTTATTAGAACATTCTAGAATTCTCATCGATCTGGCCGTATGATCATACGAGAATCGATGCCCAAAAGAAGATAACTTCAAATCGATATATCTCGATTCCTAGACGTGACCCAGCGAAACGCCGGGACACGTATAACTTCTTTTTTACCGGTAAACATTTCCCGTTGGTTTCATCCCATCCCGATTTTGACTGTCGCATAGTGTTATTAAACGTTGCTCCCAAATTAAGCGCTGAGACAACGGAGTCAATTCGATTACCATTTATTTCTATCCGATAGTTGTTGATAACTTTACCAGATCTTGAAAGTAGTAAGCATTTAGACTTAGAAGGATTGATGCATAACCCGTTGTCACTAGCCCAAGTGCAAACTTTGTCTAGATCCTGATTCATGTTCACTATTCACGTGGTTATATCAGTTATAGTGGAACTGTTTTAGATCTGCACGTCATCTGCATACATTTGCATTTTACTAAATACCAAGGTATCAGGTAAATCATTTATATAGAAGCAGAATAAAAGTGGTCCAAGTATAGAACCCTGGGGAACTCCTCTAGTGATATTAAGCTCTTAATATATATAATATGCCATTATAGTGAACACTCTGAAATCTAGATGTTAAATAGGGAAAAAGTTAGATTACATGCAGTACTCGAGAAATTGAACAATTTACGAAGTTTTGAAATTAGAATCGAATGATCTACTGTGTCAAATGCTTTACTATGAACGAGAAGAACTAAGAAGGCCACCATGTCATCATCAAGCTTGGACCTTAGATCTTCTACTACATCCATCAATGCTGTAATACAACTTCTAGCTTTCCTAAACCCTGATTGCCTTTGAGATAACAATTCGTTTTTGTACACTTATTATTTTTTCAATAACTTCGGATAAAAACGGCAGTATAGCAATTGGCCGAAACTCATTATTATTCTTTGGGATAGGGATAATTTTTGAAAATTTCTATTTTTTTGGGAATGTAGATCTCGTAAGAATCGAATTAAATATATGGGTAAAGTAAGGCAATAGCCTAGGAATTAAAATTCTCAATAATATTATCCATTCCAATAGCATCAGATTTGAAAACCCAAAAATCAGCAAGAACTTCAGACTGATCGACACAGTGGAAGCTAAAGGTGTTTGCTATCCAAACCAAATCATAAAGGTTTTTATGTTGTGGTGTGTAATAGTTTCACCATTGATTATAGTATACCATGTCTTGGCGGCAACTCAGTATACAGTCCTGACGGCAAATTGATTGAAGACCTACCCTGTATTAGTTGGGAGAATAATCTGGCAACGTGTGGTTTTTAACAGAGTTTATTAGAACATTCTAGAATTCTCATCGATCTGGCCGTATGATCATACGAGAATCGATGCCCAAAAGAAGATAAAAAAATGTACGCGTGGGTATCAATCAAATTCTCGATGAATCGTTCTTTTTGATAAAAACTGTCGAGGTGAGCAGAACAAGTAATATTTAGTGTGTGGTGTTACAGAAGGCTGGAAATTATTTTTGGGCAAAAAGGAAAAAAAAACAAGTAACATAAACATAATATCGGAGAGCTTGCCGAAATACACTTAATTAATTAGGGAAAATAAGGAAAAAAAATTTTTAAATATCACAAGACAAACATCGAACAAAAACAATACAATTACAATATGAAGGGATTTTTCAAGCACATACAGTTTAAATACAACAACAATATTTGCAGAACGATGAAGGACTACTGTAACGAAATGAAAAAACTAGTACAACAACAACAGCGTCTGAAATTTTTACTTTCATCAAGGACGTATGGAATTATACCAAATCACACTAAAAATACAACAACACAAATAGAATCGTTTTTTCAATGCAAAAAAATTATTGATAAATTTAAAACAGTTCAAGATAATTTCCATCGTAAAATTTTAAACTTAGAAATATCCCAAACTAGTACCAATATCCAAATAATTAGAAGAAAAATATACCATTTGAAGGCAGACATACAGAACACACTTACATTAAGCGACTTTAACAGCTTTATGCAGAACCAAAAGAAGAGATCAAAACATTTACAAAAAATTATAAGTAACACACAAGCAAAAAAACTCAATACACTCAAAGAAAAGTATTTTAAATTTCATGGTTTCGTTTTTAATGATGATTGGTTCATAAATAAAATCAAAATAGAAATTCCTAAAGAAGTTATGTGGATAACTTCCTTAGGTAAAAAATTCTCATTACCAATTAGAAAACAGGACTTTTCCCCTTTACACATCATTGCTGATGTAGAACAATACATACAGGATATTGGACAACAAATGGATATGGAAAAAGAACTTATGAGAACTAAATTGGCTACAAACATATCAAAATTTAAAAGGAGAATAAAAAAATTCAAATCGGGAAAAATTTATAATAGCAGCCTATGAAGAAGCACAACGATTTTTCAAAAAACATAAAAATATAATCCTCACACAATCAGACAAAGGTAATAAAACGGTTATAATGGACAGAGTTGAATATAGAGAAAAAATAAATTTACTATTAGGAGACAAAAATACTTACAAAACAATAAGGGTCGATCCAACAGTGAAATTACAAAAGGAAAACAACAACATCGTTACAGATTTATACAAGAAAAACTTTATAGATTTACCACAGGAAAAAAAATCTTTTTTGCTCTTCCGCGATTGCACCTAAAATTTACGGGTTACCTAAAATCCATAAAGAGGGTATGCCCTTACGCCCTATTGTCTCATCAACGAATGTTCCATGTTATCAGTTATCCAAATATATAGGCCAAATAATAAAAAGTACAATTTCCCCCGTCTATAACATCAAAAATTCAAAGCAATTAAAGGATCAACTTAAAAACGTCAAACTTGAAGAAAATCACATATTAGTGTCTTTTGATGTCGTATCCCTTTTTACTAACATTCCAGTACATATTGCCATTAAAAATATTATGAAAAAATGGAACATAATTGAAAACACAACTAAGATTCCAAAATCCACATTTCTCAAAATACTTAAATTTTGTCTTACAGACAACAACTTTTTTACCTACGATGGAAAGATATATAATCAGATTTTCGGCATGCCAATGGGTAATCCACTTTCACCCACAATAGCTGACATAGTTCTTGACAGTTACTAGACGAGGCGATAGCTGAATTAAAAGACAAAAACATAACTATAAAATACATAGTCAAATATGTAGATGACATTCTAGCCATAATTAAATTTGACGATAAAGATGAAATTCTCAGGGCTCTAAACAACTACCACCCTAAAATTCAGTTTACAGTTGAGATGGAAAAAAATTACAAGATTGCGTAGCTGGACACAGTATTGATTAGAAGTAATAATCAAATATTACTAGATTGGTATACCAAGGATATAGCATCTGGGAGATTGATGAATTTCCATGCTACTCAACCAAAATCTCAGATCATTAACACAGCTAAGAGTTTCATTTTCAGAGTCCTTGACACAAGCGACGAGCAATTTCATTCCAAAAATATAAACAAAATTACAAAGATCCTCAAAAACAATAGTTTTCCCACAAACCTAATAAACGATTTAGTTTATGAAACTAAAATAAAACTCAAAAATCAAGTTTCAAGAAACCACATAAATAATTGTGATAATTTCGAACAAAAAAGGTATCACAGTATAAGGTATATACCAGGGTTAACAGACAGCAGAAACCTAAAAACTACATTAACAACAACAACAAACAATTGTTTTGCATTCAAACCAAACTCCACATTGGATAAAATATTTACGAAAACAAAGGACAAAACAAACAAACACCAACAATGTAATGTAGTTTACCAAATCCAATGTAAAGGCAATAATAAACAAAGCTGTGATTTAATATACATTGGAACAACAAAACGAGCTTTAGAAACAAGAATAAACGAACATAAGAGTGACGTAATAAAAAAGAAAGAAACAACCGCATTATCACAACATATACTCAACACTGGACATAAAGCAGATTTTGTTAACGTTAAAATATTAGAACGTGAGAACAAAGGGAAGAAAAGGTACACCATAGAAAGTCTTCGTATACAACAAAACATAAACAAAACGATGAACTTGAAAGAAGACACTGACAATATCAGCGCAAGCTACAGACTAGCGATATCAGAGTAATTAATATAATGTAACAATTGTATGATTTCTGAATTATTTTTAAATTTTATGTAACTTGGGAACTTTTCAATTTGTAAGTTTTGTAATTATTGTATTGTAATTGTGATAAAAATATTTTTATTTAAATAGACGACACCCTTGAAAAAGTCAACATAAAATTGACGAAACGTTGGGTAAATATGTAATAAAAAGTTTTTTATTGACATAAACCAATTTAGGCCATACTAGCTGAAGAGTAATTATCAACCATCATCAAAATTCAAATTGGCCAAAACTAGAATAAACATAAACAAGTAAGTTTTAAAATAAAAAAAGTTTTCACCCGTATTTGAAATAAGGAAGAAAAATTGTTAGTTTTGTCCAGATTTTAGTGAGGAAGAAATTTTGGTGTTGCAAATCGAAGAAAGAACTACAAGTGTTATGTATGTACATATGTGCGTTTGATGTGGCTCGAAAAACAAAGAGGAAAATCTTGAGACGCTATTCACTATAAAGGTATTAAAAATTGTGCAAATTTAAAAGAAAGCTTAATAGAGAAAAAGTTTGCTGCACCGCCAACATCGTCAATCATAATTTGTAGATCCCGAATCGCAGAAACAGCTGCCCAGCAAGATAAAGCAGAAGTGTATAACTGAATATTCCTTTATACACTCATATTTTCCAGTATCAATAGTACTAGAGCAATTTAACAATTTGTTTCTGATCACTGTTTACTGTATAAAGGAATCCAAGGCGCATCATTAACATACCCACTTGTAGTCACATATGTATGTATTTTGTTTTTATCCGCTTTCAAGCTGAACACGTACGCGAGGGGCGCGGTTTATATAGCCAGCTGTGACAAGATCTACTTATTGGTTTTGTGGATCAAAGCGGTAACAGCTATCAAATAAAGAAAATTTCAGCTTTCTTCAAAAAAAATATCCAACAATAGACACTAAAGCAACATCTACAGGCAAAAGCATCCGCCTGAAATAACACCACCGCTAACCATCATTACCGGCATAAAAACCGCCGGTAAATACTTAAACGCCGCCGGCAATATAACATTACCGGCCACTAACACCAAACCAAGCAAATTTTTAACCGGCATAACACCTGCTGGCCAAACCCAGATACTTTTTACCCGGCATAACATCTGCCGGCCACACCCAAATACCTTTAAGCCGGCATAACATCTGGCGGACAAACTAAGCAAACAACAACCCGCATCAACTATTACATACAACTTTCCTAACAACAACATTAACCGGCAGAACAAAACCAGCAGTTTGAGGGGTGGCAATTCCTGGGGAGGTAAAGTTTCGCCGTGTCTCGGGCATACCGGGCACTGTCTCCTCCACCCCAAACCAAGGGTACAACCACCGGCTACAACAACAACAACATTAACCGGCAATATAACAAACGGCCATACAACAACAACAACATTAATCGGCCATATAACAAACGGCCATACAACAACAACGAAAACCACACTTACCAAGCAACAACAACAACAACTACTTCACCGGCTACAACAACTACAACATAAAACGACCAACAAGCCAGCTATAACACAGGTATTTACACCATCAACTGCGCCATGCAGCAACAACCGCCAATGCCGTAAGTCAATCTTTTGTTCTCATTTGTAGTAATTTAGTAGATATTATATTTAAAAAGGTCAGTATCATGATCATATAGTACTGTACTTAATCAGCGATAGGCCCGATTTAAAAATTCGTGTTCGGATTTCGTGTCGAATTTAGTTGTATAGGGTATACGGACACCTATTACCATTTTTAGTGTAAGGTAGTTTTTTGGGAGTCATATGTTTAAATGCAAGAGAATGAAATTGATACTTACGAAAAGAAAGAAAAAAATTTTTTTTTATGTAAGTTAAGTTACACAAAATTGAATTACAGTTATCATAAAAACAAGTGAAATAATAATAAAAAAAAGATATATATATATTTTTTTAACGTCTATAAAAAGAATTAATTCAATTCGTGATATACTTTAAGAATACATGTAGTATAAGAAAGGAATGTTTCTGAAGAACAAGCAGTCTTCAAAAGAAAACTTTTGTTTTGCTCTAATCCTAATTATAAAGAAAAAGAAAGGATAGAGTCTTCTTGTCGTACAACTAGTTCTACAGCGCAAAGACCACGCACTAGTAGTGAGTCATGTGGGACATTCCCATCCCAGGGCTAATTTCATCTCCAGAAAGTGGTTCCAGGATCATTTGTGGCTACTATTACCAAGTATTACATTAAACTGCCTTATGTATATCCCAACATACATATGTATGTATGTGTTTTAGAACTAGTATACAACTTTGAAGTTTTATCCAATTGATTGTATAATTATCTCATTATCTTAATAGGTTAGTATAATTTGGTTTCTTTATATATTCCCTTATATATAGAAATAAACTCGTTAATTTTTTTATTTTGAAATTAAATGATTGCTTTTTTATATTTTTTACCATGGTTTAAAAAAAAACCTACCAACAAGCTTGAATAGAATAGTTATTATTATAATTTGAACTAAAGAGAAATTAATGATATTTTTAGTTTTGGTGTAAATCTATAAAAGTACGTAGAATCCTTTCCTTTCCATATTACTTTCTCCTCCCCGCCGATACAAATCCCTACCTGATAGAATTTAACCAAACGAATTACAATTACCAAAATTAGTAAAGAACGAAATATTTTCTTGTAAAAAAAAGCGAAATAAATAAATACTAAATATAAGAAAAGATACTGAAACATTTTGGTTAAATCAAAAGAAGTAAATAATCAAATATTAATAATATAGAAATAATTTTTTAAATCAAAAATAAATTACAACTACAAAGAAAAAGTACAAAAATCAATGAAGCAAAAATGAATTAAGAATTAAAACAAAAAAATTTTTGAATAATAATTTAGATAAGGAAGATTATATATAAGAAATTTAAATAAGGAGGAAACGTGTTTAATAAAATAATAAGATATAAACAAAATAAAAAAAAGCGGAATTAAGGGAATTAATTTATGGTTAGAATCGTAAGTGATATGGAGGGATGTAATGGTGAGTTTTTTTAGGGACATTATTACACTGCATGCCTCGAATAATGTCAAGTATGATTGAAATACGTCATATGGGGAGGGCAGCCTGTTAAGGACTATTCCACCTTGTCCTGTGGTCCTGTCGTGTCAGGTGATACGTGATCAACGAAGTCAAATGTCCGTCCGAATTACTGTTTCCTGCTCCTTTTTCTTTTTTTAAAATTCTTTCGTTTTGCTATCTGTGGACTACCTTTTGTTGGATACTGTTGTGTCGTATCCGGCTTGTAAGGCACGAATACAAATAAATTGTGGAAACCTAAAGCGGAGAAGAACCCCCCATTTCGGCGAACTAAGCCGCAAGAAAACACCAGCGTGCCGCACTTCCGCGAAGTCCCAAGGTTTACGTTTCCACTACTATAATAGGTGTAACGTTTATGTTTAAAATTTCATCATTCAGCTGATTTGCATCGGCGTCATGATTATCTGAAGGAGAACTATTCCGTCTGATACCAATTTTACGTATCTTCTTCCAATTGGACCTACTATCAACCGCGTGGGTAAACTTTCTGTGATAAAACATAGATTTTGCAGTTCTGATATGGTTTGTAACCTCTTTACGAGCGGACTTAAGAAGAGCCCTAAAGTAGTTATGAATTAGATGTCCTGCCGCAATTAAAATTCTCAAATTTCAGCAATTAAAATTTAAAATTTTTATGTTAATTGCCTAAATTTTTATTTTAATGACTGAAATTTGAGAAATTTTTTTTTCGGCGTTCTTTGATATGTTGGTGTAATTTTTTCCCCACGTTATATTAAGGGGGTTCATAGCTATGTTGTTTTATTTTTAGTATTTTGTGAGTATGCGGGCGTGAGAATTTCTGTCTGTCTGTGGGAATATCTGTGTGTCTGGCTGTGGGAATTTAATTAAGTCTGTTCGTGATTTGAGGGTGTTGTTGAAATAGTTTATTTTTTTGTATGTGACCTCTGTTGTTTGTGTGTAATTTTGACTGAGCGTCTTTTCTAACGTCGGTCGGTCACTTGGTGGACTATTTGTATAGTTTCAGTATGTGGATATGTAAGTTCTAATAAATATTTGAGTACGCAATCGCACGGGTGTAAAATTTGATATGTGTACATATATATATACCTATCTGCAAATTTATTTGATGTATGCATGTACATACAAATAAGTGTTTGCTCTTTGTTTGTATTAATTTTTTTATCAGTGGGATTTTTTTTATTTTGTGTCAAATATTCGCTTGAGCGTTTAAATGCCCCGTTGTGTGTAGCTGTGAAATATTTAGTTTATATGTATGTGAAATAAAAAAACATTTGTTTTAATTTTTATGTGCATTTATTTTTATTAAATAAATCTATGTCATTAAAAATTTTTTAGAAGAGGTTAGAAGCAGTCTCAACGGCTTCAGCTGCTTCATCCAAAATTGCATCGTTCGAATTTTCATACAATGCTAGAAACATTGGTACATCGATGGATGGAAGTATTTGCACGTCAAGTATTTCAATGGTTGCTGGTGTTGTAATTGGTGACACTATTACTTCTTGAGTATTTACTTTGAGAAACAGCTCCTCATCACCTTCTAAAAGTTCTTCCATCTGTTTTTTTAAGAAGGCCTTAGCATATCCTTTCCGATAGTGGTGCGTCAGTTTACTGTACAACGGTGTTTTCTTCGCGAAACTCATTTTTTTAAATGAATATGATAATATTAGAATTTAAGAATTCGATTTTTTGAAAAGGTCTTTTGCTACAAAATCTTTGCATCGTAGTCATTTCATTTACCACAAAGTCGTACACGACATAGTAATATCTTTGACTTCAAAATTTTTGCAACGTAAAAACATAAATATTTTTTATATTAAGCACGCTTTTGCATGCTCTCAATATTCTCTCCCTTATTCTTTTATTTGATACACATTTAAAGTAATGTTTGTTTACAATAAATTTTGCAACGTAAGGTTTCTTTAAAAAATAATTTTTTATATTAAGCATGCTTCTGCATGCTCCTAATATTCTCTCCCTTCTTCTTTTATTTGATACACACTTAAAGTAGTGTTTGTGTACAATAAATTTTGTAACGTAAGGATTTAAAAAAATAATTTTTTATATTAAGCATGCTTCTGCATGCTCTCAATATTTTTTCAGTTTGTTTATTTGATACACACATGATTTAGCATGTTTCTACTTCAACTCAATATTTGTTTACAATAAAATTTATGCAACGGACGAATTGTTTCGCAACAAAATGTTGTAACGTACATATCTGCATGCTGTAGCATGCTTGTGCTTTCTATCGTTATATTTCCATAAGTTTGAAAAACATGCAAAATATTTGTTTACATAAAATTTTGCATCATAGGGATTTCTTTAGCTACATTTTTTTTGTAGCTTAGAGGTTTTGTTTCGCTAAATTTTTTTTGTGACATAGGTTTCTATTGGGGCAAATAGTCACTTTACCCCTGGAAACTACTTTAATGAAATTATGTATACCACAAATATTCTTATATATTATTTGGCAACTTTTCTAAGCTTGAGTCAGTACAGTATTGTATCTACAAGTTTCTACAAGTTTAATTTCAAATCCTCAATACTTCCAATTTTGTTAGTTTAAAACTTTAATAATTTAAAAATTTTAAAAATTAATTTATTAATTAAAGTGGCTATTTTGTTTTTCAAAACAATTTATATAAAATATTTGTGTTGTTTAATTAAATTACTAACGCATCAAACAGAAAATGAGTTCTTCCGTGTATCAGTGTAATTTGTGCAATAAGGTATACAAATACCAAAAATCATTCCTTAATCACATCCAAAACCACTCTGAACAGGGTCAAGTGATCATGAATCAGGACTAAAATAGAGAACAACCTCAAACATCTCATCACGCTTCTGTACAGTACCAACAATATCCGCTACCAATGAACCATCAGCAATACGCTATGCCTAGCTGCTATCCCATGCCAATGGTATGGAATAATCAGCTTTTGTGGGGTTCTGGAGTGCCAATGCAATGTCAGCAATATGAGTATCCAAGCTACTTTTATTATCCCACAACATGGAATAATCAATTGCAGCAGTATTCTGATTCGATGCAAAGACAGCCTTTTACTTACCACCAACAACAACCTCAACAACAAAGAGCAGATACCTGAGAGCAATGACGAAGAAGTAGAAGAAAAAGGAGAAGACGAAGCTCAAGAAAATCTACCAACTTCGACGAATGCTCCACATGCTAGGACAGAAGAAGCCGAAGAAAATGTGAGATATTATGAAATATCAAAAGCATTCAAAAACAATATCGTCACATATGGAATTCCCAATAAAAAAGATCAACTTTTTTAGAAGAGTTTATTGAGGAAAATAATAGTATTTTTATTGACAGGCTTCAGACCAATTTGTTCAAGCATACAATAATCAAATTTAATATAAGTAATGTGGCAGAATACATTAAAATTATTGGAAAAGAATTGGAGTTGAGTATGATAACTCATAGAGCTAAAATGTATTTGCTGATCAAAGGAGACGACATACATGAACTACTCGCTAAGCAAATTGATGAAATTTCAAATAGAATGTCCGAATTTCAAGAGAGGGATTCTGGTTGGACTTTAACACGTATAGTTCGGGCAGAAATAAGTATCAACAAATCTTCTCTTGTTAAAGGGTCAAAATGGATATCTGCACCTGAAAAGCTAATAGCAAAAAAACTTGTATCAATATAGAAAACGATGATGAATACTGCTTTGTGGGCTTTGATTGCTGCAATGGATACTAGGAAATACAAACATCCAGAACATTGTAGTTCATATGATATTGCTGACATAAATGACGAATTCATTAGTCTTCAAGATGATGTTGTATTAGATTTCACCTTGTTAACGTTCCCATTAAAACTAAAACATAGTAACATTTTTGAAAAAAAACAACTTTAACATAAGTATAAACGTGTTCGGGTATGATGAAGAAACTGACGAGATTATTGGACCATTCTATTTAACTAAAAAAGAAAAAAACAATCATGTCAACTTGCTACTTTTGGAGAATGGTGAAGCTCATCACTATATTTTAATAAAGAACATATCGAGGTAAATTAAAAAAATTAAATGAAAGTTTAATTTAAGGTTACATATATACGTAATATAATTTTTAATAAAATACATTTTATTCACAGACTTTTGAAGAATCAGACTACCAAAGGTTGTAATAAGCTTATTTTCTGCAACAGCTGCCTGCAATACACTCATAGTCAGAACACTATGAGTAAACACAAAACAGAGTGTGGACAAATAGTAACCACTATGCCAACGGCTCCAAATGAAGTTCTTCAGTTTAAAGAAAATGGATGTCCCCTTCGTTGTTTATGCAGACTTTTAATGCATTTTAGAGGATATTAATTGTAGTGTAAGTAGTAAAACCAAATTTGTTAAGAAGGACATTCCTTGTGCTTTTAGCTATTATATTAAATGTATCAACAACAAGAAATTAGATAAGTTAAGAGTGTACACAGGGGAAGATGCCTCAGAAAAATTGTTTTCCTTTTTAACTCAAGACTGTCAGGATATTTATAATGATCATTTAGTAAATAAGAGACAAATGGATACATTATCCCCTTCCGAAATTTATAGTTTTTATAATGCATTGAATTGCAATATATGTCAAAAATTTCTAGGTAATGATCGTGTTAGAGATCACTGTCACATTGGTGGAAAGTTTAGAGGTGCAGCCCACAAAAATTGTAATATAAATTACCAAGTTCCTAAGTTTATACCTCAAATTATGACTCACATGTTTTTATTAAAGAATTAGGGAAGATTTCTATGAAACAAAAAGTACTTCCTCTTAATAAGGAGCTTTATATATCTCTGTCCCAATTTACAGAAATGAGCGATGACCATAATCTTGAAATAAGATTTCTTGATACAATGCGCTTTATGGCTGACAGTTTGGAATCATTGGCCTGCAACTTATCAGATAATGATTTCAGTACCATTAGATCCTTGTTTCAGACAGAAAAAGAATTTAAACTCATTAAGAAAAAAGGTATTTTCCCGTATGAGTATCTAAATTCATTTCAAAAATTAATTAATGAGTGTCAGCTTCCTTCACGCAGAGATTTCTTTAATAAACTGAACAATAAAGAATGTTCTTTAGAGGAATAATCACACGCTGAAGAGGTATTGAAGACTTTTAGGTGCAAAACAATGAAAGATTACATGGAACTTTACTTAAAAACAGATATTTTTGAGAACTTCAGAAAAGTTTGTAAAGGTATATATGAGTTGGATCCATGTCAATATTACAAAGCTCCTGGACTTGCCTGGGATGCAATGTTGAAATATACAAAAATTGAGTTGGAATTATTGACGGACATAGATATGCATAATTTTATGAAAAAAGGTATACGTGGGGGGATTGTACAGTGTAGTAAAAGATATTCAAAAGCAAATAACAAATATTTAGATGATTTCGACAAAGAGAAGCCCTCAGAATTTCTGGTCTATTTAGATGCAAATAACCTTTACGGTTGGAGGGTTTAGATGGTTATCGAATGAGGAGCTGGATCTGGATCCGGAAAGCATAGCTGATAATGGAACAGATGGTTATGTATATGAGGTCACTTTGGATTATCCTTCAAATTTGAATGACTTACACAATGATCTTCCTTTTTGCGCTGAGAATAAAAGAACTTTGCAAACGAAGTATAACAAATTGATAACTGTTTTCTCTACAAAGTAGTCATATGATATACATTATAGAGTTCTCAAGCAATGCTTGGAATATGGTTTAGTTTTAAAGAAAACACATCGTATTCTCGCATTTAAACAATCTCAATGATTAAAAGGTTATATTGACTTAAACACCAATTATAGAGCCACTGCCAAAAATGCTTTTGAGAAAAATTTCTTCAAATTACTCAATAATGCTGTGAATGGCAAAACTATGGAGAATGTGGACAAGAGGAGAGACGTAAGAATTGTAACGAATTTGAGCAGAACAAATCGGAATCATTTGGGAGCTCAAGATTGGATACCAAAGTCCAATTTCCATAGTTTATCCATATTTTCTGAAGATATGGTAGCTATCGAAATGAATAGAGTCAAGACTTGTTATAATAAACCTATTTACTTAGGATTTTGTGTACTGGTGTAGAATTTAATTAAAAGATTTGGTTTAAATACTTTTATTTGCTTAGAGCTAATTAAGAGCTCCTAAGCTGTAACTTTATTAATTAATTTAATTTTAAATCTTACTCTACTTATATACTACTTATGAGAAGTTCTAGACGACTTAAATGAGTGACATTCTAGAACTTCACTCAAAACTTAATTCTATTCTTACAGTATGCTTATTTTATATTTTACCAGGCAATCATAAATTTTAGACAGTTTCTAAAACTCATGATTGAGTGGTTTCTTAATATTAATAATTGTGGGAATATAAAAGACATACGATCGTTTAGCTATTTCGAGTGTCTTTTAGTTTCCCAAGGAAAAGATACGGCGCGCGTCTCAACAGTTTGTATAGTTTCTACGAGTGCATAATAGATCTTTCTTATAAAACGCAAGGAATTGTTTAAGTGACTTTAACAACGGCCTACGATACACACACAAGGTGTCAAGTGACCGCTGCACAAATATTCTGTCTGGCGTTTGGCAATGTAATTAGAAGCTTGTATGTTGCTGCACTGTAGACTGCAAATGCCTACTACACACTGTTGGTTATAGTGATAATCAAACCACGCTACACTGTAGCTTTCCAAGTGGAAAATGTATAATTTCCATTATGGGTACATGCAACCTAAATTCAAGGAAAGGTTATCTTTAAATTATATGGATACTGACTCTTTTATTTACACTGTACAAACTGATGACTTTTACGTTGACATAAAATCTGACATCGAACAACAATTTGATACATCTGATTATTCTGTAGATAACATACTCGTATATGGTATTCCTCGTTTGAACAAAAATGTTTTGGGTATGATGAAGGATGAAAATTGCGGAAAAATAATGAAAGAGTTTGTTGGGCTGCGATCTAAGATGTATTCCTTTAGTGTGCAAGACCAAAATGAGGTAAAAATATCGAAGGGGGTAAAGAAATCCGTTTTAGATAAGTATAGCTTAGTTTCTTATAGAAACTGTTTATTTGATAAGTCTATTATATATGATACCATGCTAACATTTAAATCCAAATTACATGAAATATATACTAATCAATTAAATAAAGTAGTATTAAGTTGTGCAAATGATAAAAGAAAAATAAGGACTAATAATATAAACACTTATGGATGGTATCATTTTCGAATAGAGGAAACCAGTCCTCAGTATGAGCTTGATATGCTGTTAGTAGAGATTGCTAAACTTCAAGAAGAAGGTTGAATTTATAATAATAATAATAATAAAATCCTAATTATTAAGAAAAATTCTTTTATTGCTAAAAGAAAAAAGAAATAAAGAAATAAATGTATAAATAAATTTATTATGAAAATGGAAAATGGATTTGTTGTTTTATTTATATTTCTATTCTATATTTATTTATATTTCTAATTGATTATCTTCTATTATTATTTATTTAATACGTTGCAGAATCTTGCACTCTCTTATATTTTTTAGAATTCTTTAATTTTTACAATATTTCATACAGCTACAGAAATTTTAAGAATTTGATTACAACCAGGAGAGGTGTTAAAGCCAAAAAGCTATTTTGTATCCAGTGCAATCTAGAAGTAGAGGATGGTGATGAAAGCATAGATTGTGATAAGTGCAACAAAACTTTTCATGTACTTTGTACTACACTGGACAAACGTCAGTTTAATCATCTTTTGGCAAATGAAAGTGAACAGTTTGTATGCCATGTATGTAATAATAAGAATAATAAAAGCAGCAATAACAACAGTGTATCTGTTACAATGGAACTAAATGCAATCAAAACAGAGTTAAAGAAATTGGATCAGTTGAGTAGTTTGCATGAAACGATGACTTTCATGTCGAAGCAGTATGATGATATTTTAAAAGGTGTAGCCGAAAATAAGAAAAAATTGGAAACAGTTCAAAAAGAGAATAAAGCATTAAAGGCTGAGATTAATAATTTGAAAGATTCTGTCAAGTTTCTTAACGATCAAAGAGTGCAAAACGACTGTGTGATAACTGGTGTGAAGGAAAATGAAAACTTATCAGCTGTTGAAACAATAGTCAAGTTATCAGCCGATGTTGGTGTTACTGTCCGTCCTGAAAGTATAAGTGATGCTTATTTCTTAAAAAACAAAAAGAATAAAACTCAATCAGTTGTTGTTAAATTTTGCTCAAAAAAATCTAAATCTGAATTGATGTCAATAAAGCCAAAGTTAAAAGGAAATAATGAAATGAAAAACATATATGTGAATGATTATTTGAGCAGAGAAACAATGAGCCTCTTGAACTATGCGCGGTCATTGAAGAGTGTGGGATATCGAGCTGTTTATTCAATAGGTGGTAAAGTGTTTGCAAAAAGGAGTGAGGTGTCTAAACCAATGCTATTAAGAACAGTAGATGAAGTGGATAGAATATTATATGAATCAGCAACTTTTCAGCCATCGCATCGGCAAACAAGGCAAGTGTCTTATATGGATGAAAACTCAGACAATGATTATGAATCACCATCTTGAACAAATTGTAGTTTAATTTTATTTTAGTTCTTATATCCTTTTTCTTTTTTATTATGATAAAAAATCAATATTTTCAAAACTTTAATTCATTTAAAAATCATGGTAAAAACCTTAATAACACAGATTTTAATATTATTTCTGTAAATATCAGAAGCATATCATCAATTAACAAATTTAATAAATTTAAAACCTTACTTTCTAATTTTCATAAGCTACCTGCAGTTATTTCAGTGCAGGAAACGTGGTTCAAGACAGATGTTGCTCAAATTTATAACATACCAGGGTATAAATCAGTACACTGCTGTCGATCTGATGGGTATGGTGGAACATCATTATATATACGGGAGACCTTAAATTCTAAAGAAGTTGAATGTTCAAGTGAAGGCTTTATAGACTCTATAGTTGTACAAATGGATGATGTTAAGATAGATCGAAAACCAATAACTATTGTTTCATTTTATAAATCACAAAAATGTGATTCATCCCACTTTATGAATTTTTTGGAGAATTCACTGTTATGTCATGGCAGAAGTCCTAGCATTTTTATTGGCGATGCAAACATTGATGCATTAAAAGAAAATGTATTTAGCGATGTTCTTAATCTTTTGTTAAATTATGATTTTGACAATTGTCATACATTAGTTACACGCCCGCGAAGTAGTACATGTCTTGATCACGTTTACACTAATATTTCAAAACCAATAAGCATTAATTCAGTTGAATGTACATTGTCTGATCACAACTTAATAAATTGCTCCATTGACATTGATTTTCAAATTAATGATGTTGTACCACAACGTTATTCGGTGTGTGATTATAGAAAGTTAAACATTTTCTTACAAGAGCAGCTAGAATCACTAACGCATTCTCGTGATTCATCAGTTGACACAAATAATTTAATAGCATGTATAAACAATACGATTGAACACTCAACTGTTTTGAAGAATCACAACGTCATGTTAAAGCGCAAATTAACTCCTTGGATTAATGGTAACCTATATAAATTAATTGCTTATAAACGAAAATTGTTAAAACTAAGAAAATTATATACTGAAAATGAGGATATTAAAAATCAACTTAAAAGAATTAGCAAAGTAGTTAAAAAAGTTTATAAAGACTCCATGAATAACTTCTATATCAATAATTTAATAAGCATACAGAATGATCCCAGGAAGACCTGGAAGTTTCTTAACGACACTCTAGGCAGAAGTCCGCAAAGAGAAATAAGTGTTAGAGATGGCTCTGGCGACACCATTTTAGGTGATGCTAATAAGGCTGAAACTTTAAACGCATATTTTTTAAAATCAGTACAAGACTTAAAGCAAGCGATAGATCCGGCAGATGACTGCCATTCTCTTAGAACTTTGCGTCGTTGTAACAATCAATTCCTATTTAATCTAACCAATTCTAATGAAATTGAGAAAGCAATATTAGATCTATCTTCCAATAAAAGTTGTGGACATGACAATATATCGCCCAAAGTATATAAAAAATGCAGTAGCAGTATTAAACCTCATTTAGTTGAAATCTTTAACAATATTATAAATACAAAAATGTATCCGGATGTTTTAAAGATACATAAAGTAATACCTATACCAAAGGAGAGAAATTCTATTAATATTGATCAATTTCGTCCAATTTCGGTATTGCCAATTATTGATAACATTTTTGAAAAAATACTATATAGCCAACTATCAGCATATTTTGAAGTAAATAATTTGTTCGATGACTGCCAATATGGCTTTCGGAAAGGTTGTGGTACGGAAGAAGCAATAATTAATGTCCAAAATTGCATATGCAAAATGTTAGATGAGGGTAACAGTGGAGTTACTGGGATTTTCTTTGATTTGTCGAAGGCATTTGATATGATCGACCATAACATTTTGATACAAAAACTTCAATGTTATGGCGTTCGCGGCAATGAACTTTTGTTATTTCAATCGTATCTGGAAAATAGGAAACAGTTTGTTCAGGTCCATGAGCATAAAAGTAGCTTATGTCAAGTTAAATATGGAGTACCCCAGGGAAGTGTACTAGGACCATTGCTATTTATTATATATATGAATGACCTAAAAAATTTGGAACTAACGGTAAAGATGTTTATTTATGCTGATGACATATCTATTTTCTATCCATATAAGCACGAGGCTGGTATAAAGCCCTATATGGAGCGTGATGCAGCTCTGATAATTGAGT
The DNA here is from genome assembly GCA_956483585.1 of Gymnocheta viridis. Classification (NCBI taxonomy): domain Eukaryota; kingdom Metazoa; phylum Arthropoda; class Insecta; order Diptera; family Tachinidae; genus Gymnocheta; species Gymnocheta viridis. Next base: position 70,994,001 of record OY101440.1, read on the forward strand.
ACATGCGTATAAACAAGCTTTTTCTTAACCCAGGCAAAACTAAACTGATGCGGTTTAGACCACATGCCTTTCTCAACACTAATTTCAGTATATATATTGATGGTAGGGAAATTCACGAAATGTCCTCAATTAAGTATTTGGGACTACATTTACAATCGAATCTTGCCTGGGATCAACATATAAAACATATAAAGACTAAAATATCCCCTGCTATTGGGTTACTATATAAGTTCAAACACAAATTTGACAAAAACACTAAATTTCTTATTTACCAAAGTCTAGTTCAAAGCCACATAAATTATTTACCTGTAATTTATGCCTATAAGAAGAGTGTTCAGATACGTTCTCTTCAACGGCTCCAAAACAGAGCATTAAAAGCTGTTGCAAACCTACCAATGAGACATTCAACTAACTCCTTGTTCACTGAATCTTTTCCGACTGTTTTGCCAATATGTGGAACTTATAGGCTACAAATCCTTTTGTATGTATATAAATACCTCCATTGCATAGGCCATCATACCACGCGTTTCGTTCAAAATCAAAATTCATTCAATACTCGCAATAATCAACAATTGAGAGTAGCGTTTTGTCGTACAGAGACAACTAAACAACGAGTAGAATACTCTGGTAGTAGAGAATTTAACAACTTACCTCAAAATATTAAATTGTGTCCTACACTTTCGAGCTTTAAAAAATTGTTAAAAGAATTTTTAATGTTAAACATTGAAGATTTTTTATAGACTATGTACTGCTTCTGATATATGTACATATGATATAAAATGTAAATATGTAGATATATAAATATAAAATTTTTATTTATTAAGTTTTATTTAGTTATTTTCTTTTTCTTTATTTTATTTTTCCCTTATTTGATATTATATTATACATAACATTAATAAGATGATTTAAACTTTGCCAACTAGCCTCTCTAATGCCTACTGGCGCTGAGGCACCTAATACTTTTGTATATTTGTATATTTTTTTAAATAAATAAAAAAAATAAAAAAAAAAAAAAAAAAAAAGTTATTGATGTTGTCTAGGATACCACATTCCTAATCAATCCTTCAAATAACAAGACAAATTAGGTATTTTATTTAATAAATTTATTTTGCTTTATTAGTTTTAATGGTGAAAACATTTCATAGTAAGTGGTAATAATATTGTTTATTACTGCTTTTCGTAAATAGAATATAGAGCAGTGGCAGGTATCTGGCCCTTCTTGACAAGTTAGATTGTACCACGGGCAACACTTAAAATGCCCCTCATCCTTGTCCTCATCATCTGTGATTCCAAACTCCTCATTTTCGTTGAGCATATTGAGGAAAAATTTAATCATTTCCCAGTGTTCGTAAAGTTGGAAGCACTCGAAATCTACCAAAAACTTATTAATTTTGTTTCTGATTTGAGTCATTTTCTTAATTGTTGGTGAATAACGATGATGATTGTTTGAATATCACCTTGCTACTACTACTAATTTGCTTTGCTAAATTTTGAAAGTGAGTTCTTCTGGTCTTTAAAAATATTTCTATTAACAAATTTATCATTACTTCCTTTAAGCACACCCTTTCTCTCTCTTTCTCTATCACTATTCCTCTCCACTATATTCACTATTTCACAACAAATATTTTCTGTTAGGCTTCTTGGAACCATCAAATATTGTTTCAAGATCAATTTCGAATAAAGATTCAAAGTGAGAACACTATAAAAATGGACTCCGCAAAAAATTTGGTGAACAAATTTAATTCTTTTATTAATAAAAGTCTAACCCACGCTAAGGAATTGGATATTTTAGTAAAATATCCTATAATTAACGCAAAACAAGTGACAACAAAATATGGGGCCACAATTCAAATAGAATTGGAAAATCATATAATGTTCTTACCTAACCGATACGGTTCGCTCGCAGATGATGAAATTAAGGAGCTCTCGAGTGGAAAATTTCGTTTACACAGAGAATGGGAACGAAGCTTGATTTTGGATAATGAGATCGATGAATTTTTAATTCCAAATGCTCAATACCCCATTTGGCAGTAAAATAAATTAATTCTGTACAATAAATTAAAAATAAATAAATATAAAAAATCAATAAATAATTTATTAATGTGTTTTTATTTAATGTTTTCAGTTATTTCATGAAGAAACTTAAGACATAAATGACCACAAGTAAATGTATTGAAATTCTGATGTTGATTATAGTTGTATTTTATATTTGTACCAAGATATTTGACTACTTCCGAAGGATGTTGTAAGTTTCCAAAACTGTCGAAATATTCTTTTTCATTAATATTTTTATAATATGCTACCCAATGTGTACCAGGTCCTGTTGATATATCTAAATTGATTATTTCACATTCTATTTTCTTTGGCCTTTTTGGTAGTGAGTCCAACATGAAAACTCCTCTAAAATGTGGAATTTTGATTGAAAATTTTTTCAGGTCGACTTCTGATAGTGGTCTATTAGGTAGAATTTCTAAGGGTTTTTTGTCTGTTCTTTGCAAACTAAGCCATAACCCTTTTTATATGGTTTTAGGTAAAGTCCTTTCCCGACAGCTATCGATTCCATTGCTTTATTATGTCTAGTTGCTTCATCAAGTTTATTTTTCGCATTCTTTGCTGCATTTACAGCCTTAGCTATGGCAGCACCTCCAGTGGCTAGACTGCCAATTGTACCCAGAGCAGTTAGAATCGGTATTAGGTGTAAAAAACCACCAATTTTTGGAACACTTATTATGCGTGGTATTATAAAATGTGATTTTCTTCCTTTTAATGATTTGTTGATAGTTTTACGTGCGATTCTAATGGCAGAGTTAATGTCTAAAGTTTTTTCCTTCTTTAGTATTTTTGTTGCAGCTCTAATTGATGAAGTGAACAATTTTTTACCATTTAATTTGGTTTTCCTATCATTTTTCTTTTTCTCCACACCCATACCAAATTTTGTTTTCGCTTTCATTGCGTTAGTAACCATATATGCAAATGATTTTTCTGCAAGACTGCTATCTTTTGATAAAACTCGATCCCAAGCTGAATTTTCAAGAATTTTATCTGCCTGATGTCTAATACTTAAATCCCTATTTTTAGAATAAGCTATGTCGTGATTTTTGCAGGCAGAGTCCAATAAATTAATGCCTTTATCACCTCGGTCTAAACGTTTTTGTGGTTTTGTTCTAGGTCCACAGTACTGATATTCAGGAAGATGAAGTTCAACAGGAAGATTATTTATTCTTGTATCTACTGTACCTGCTCCAACGAAGGTGTTTTTATAACTAAACGACTTGTTGTAATGTATAACCATCTTATTTATTTAATTTTTCTATAATAAAACGTAACAAACATGAATTGCATTTAGTTACAAAAATGCAGTTAGTAACACAACATAAAAATATTTTGATTCGTAATATTGATGATTCATCGAACATAAGTTCAAAAATAAAACATAGTTCACTTTAACCAAATTCCATTCGTGGTCTAATAGTTGGACCCTCAAATTGTGGAAAGACTAATGTTATGATTGGCTTACTAGAAAGTCCTAACGGACTAAAGTTTGAAAACATCTATTTATACTCAAAATCACTATATCAGCCGAAATATGAATACTTGAAGAGATTAATTTCACCAATTAAAGGTATGGGATATTACACATTCGCCGACAATGAGTCAGTTATCCCTCCTAATGAAGCTAAAACTAATTCAATTATGATATTTGATGATGTTGCATTTGAGAAGCAGAACAATATACGGGATTATTTTTGTATGGGTCGACATAAGGATGTGGATTCATTCTACTTGTGTCAAACTTATACCAGAATTCCCAAGCATTTAATAAGAGACAATGCTAATGTAATTATAATGTTTAAACAAGATGAGACGAATATGAAGCACATTTATAGGGATCATATTGCCAGCGACATGAATTTTGAAAAGTTTCAGCAAATTTGTAGAGAATGTTGGAAAGAAAAATATGGATTTTTGATGATAAGCAAAGATAATGAATTAAACAATGGTCGGTATAGAAAATTATTCGACTATTTCATAACAATATATAAAAAAAATAAATAAAAAAAATCTTTAGTATGCAATCTGACTTCAAACTTCATACATCTATTTGTTAAGACGCGATAGCTGATAACCTGATGAGATACCTGATAATCTGATCTGATACCTGATAATCTGATCTGATACCTGATAATCTGATCTGATGCCTGATAATCTGATCTGATACCTGATAAGCTGATCTGATACCTAATAATCTGATCTGATCTGATACCTGATAAGCTGATCTGATACCTAATAATCTTATCTGATACCTAATAATCTGATCTGATACCTGATAATCTGATCTGATCTGATACCTAATAATCTGATCTGATACCTAATAATCTGATCTGATACCTGATAATCTGATCTGATACCTGATAATCTGATTTGATCTGATACCTGATTACCTGATCTGATATTTGCTGTTGCTAAACATAGATGAGAAAGTTTTAAAAGAATTGGTTGCAACGAGAAACGTCTTGAAAAAAAAGCTTCGTACTATAAAAACTGGTGAAATAGATACACGTGATCAACTAAGAGATACATTCAACCTGTAACAGACCCCTTAAATGAATTTATAAATAATTCTAGCAACATCAATAGAATTATCAAAAAAGAAAAGAATGAAATGAAAACAGAAATTGAAGATACTAAGAGTCCTCATATTAATAAATCACCAATTAAATTGGAGACAAGCACACCAAAGAAACTTGTATAAGGAGCAATATTTGATAATAGCAAATCATTCAATGATTCTAATGAAAGTAATAGTGACAATGAGGATGATGATAATTTTTACTCCCAGCATTCAAATATTGAAGAGAATTACACTGCCTTATCAGTCTTGGAGGGCAGAAATGAATTAGATACTAACTATGGGCCACATAAAGATTTCAATAATGAATGGAAATTTGGTGATAGTAACCTCAAATTAAATGAGGGTAAAATACAAGTTGATGGTCAAATATGGGCTCTAACGCCAGGACTGTTTTCTCTAATGTTTCATAAAACGCCAAAAAAACTATGATAAATATGAACTAGAACTCTACAAAAAAATCTTAATTAGTACAAATGCGTACAGAAGAGAATATAAACCTGATAGTCAAACCAAGGGAACGAAAGCATATAGATATAAACATATTATTAAAAAGATGTTTAAAGAGAAAAATAAACAGTCTGTATCAAAAGCAATAGCAAATAAGACATCATCTAATTATAAAGGTGGTGGATTGATGCAATTTAACCCCCATAAACCAAACTATATATACTGGGACGATCCAAATAAGTTGGTAGATCGACTTCGTCTACTGATAGCATCACAAGCTGCTGGTCATACTAATCATAATAACGAGATTGTATCAATTATTGAAGAACTACGCGAAGCTAATATAATACAATAATCTATGTCTGTTGATAAGTTTGGAGACTATCTAAACGGTATAAGCGATATAATTTCACTGAAAAATGCCCCTAGACTGTTGGGGTTCTTTATTTTTTTTTTATCTTGGACCAGCACTCAGGGGACGACCCCTACACATGCAATGCATTGTGCTGGAACTAGTGGAAAGGGATAGTGATAGATATGAAAGGAGGTGAAGCTTCATTCGTTCTTTACAACTCTGCTTTTTTTTGCACGTTTATTCGTAGAGCAGTGTTGCAGCGCCTCTGGTGGCGAGGAGGACATTACGAGGTTTGAAGCTATGGATACGCACAACAACATCGATGTCCAAAACAGAAGAATCTAAAATGTGGCAAAGGCTGTGGAGGAAAACGATGTTATCAATAAATTGTTTCTGCAAAATCAAATCGAAGAAATAGAATACAAACTATTAAAATACTTTAAGGGAGATAAAAATAAAATGTACGATACTTTTAGAATTCAACTCGAAATGCTACAACAAGCAACAACATTACAGTTGGAAAAGAATAAGAAAATTGAAGAAAGCATTTCCAAAATCAATACATTTTTGGAAGATGGTTATCTACAAAGATTTGTTGAGAGCCTACAAAAGAGAAGTTAAATGAAAAGATTTATAGATTGGAAAATTACATGTTCGCATCAATAAGTAAAAGTTCATCAAACAGATTACAACGCATCCAAAACAATTCTTAAAACTATAAACATGTCTTCGAAAAGAAATCTAGTTAACGAACTCCATAAACAAACTCTAAAATCTTTTGTACGTCGTAGAGTTGTGATGAAAGGAATAGATGATCTCTGGCAAGCTGATTTAGTTAAAATCGGAAATTACTCTATAGACAATAAAAATTATAGATTTTTGTTAACCATAATTGATACATTCTCAAAATATGCATGGGCAGTACCGCTGAAAACAAAAACTGCACTTGAATCAACACAAGCAATGGTATATTTTTCAATTGGGACGAGTACCAAAAAACCTACAAACAGACGATGGTAAAGAATTTTTTAATAAAAACTTTGCGAAATTAATAGATAAGCACAACATCAATCACTATTCAACGTGCACAATGAAAGCATCAATAGTAGAACGATTTAATAGAACATTAAAAGGGATGATGTGGAAAGAATTTAGTTTTAATGGTTCATATAACTGGTTAGATATCTACAAAGATTTATTAAAAGCATACAACAGTAAAGTTCATCGTACCATTAAAATGCCTCCAATTAAAGTCAACTCAACAAATGAGAAAATATTATTAAACACAGTATACAGTCAATTGAAGATGTATAAAATCTCGAAATTTAATGTTGGATATCATGTGCGCATAAGCAAATACAAACATACATTTGAAAAAGGTTATACTCCAAATTGGACAACAGAATTTTTCACAATTAAAAGAGTTCAAAACACTTATCCTGCAACATACATATTAGAAGATTATCTTGGAAACCCGATTAAAGGTGGATTCTATTCTGAAGAACTTTCAAAAACTAGATTTCCAAATACATATCTAGTTGAAAAGGTTATTAAAACTAGAGGAGCCAAAGCATTTGTTAAATGGTTAGGAGTTAGTAACGAGCACAATTCTTGGATAACCAAAGATGAAATATCATAGATAAACATCAATAATTAACATACTTACTTAGTACTTAAGATTATAATGTAAATTTTAAAATATAAATTAAATAAATATGTAAATTTATAAATAAACTTTGTGTGTTAAACTTTATTCATTTGTAATCGGTCAGTCATAATGTCAATAACACTTACTCTGAGCTGCAACACATCAGAGTTATCAGCCAATTACTTTCCTCCTATCGATTTAAATGGTGCATATGAGTGTGGTCTAACTGATTTTCATTCATACAACAGCATACCGAATATTGATGACTATAACAATAAGTTTCATATAGGTGAACTTGTAATTGAAGTACCAATTGGATCTTATGAATGGAATGATATAGTTGATTATATAGAGGAAGAATACAAACGACACAGACACAGAAAATAAGATTTTTATAGAAGCCAATAACAATACAATGTAAGTTAAGGTCAACAGCTACAATGATTCTATTTATTTTAATAAAGAAAATACAATTGGTAAACTTTTAGGATTCAACAGCAAAATCCTAACTCCAAACGATGATCACTACTCTGATCTTCCAGTTAACATTTTCAAGGTTAATCTCTTGCGAATTGAAAGTAGTATCACTGTTAATACCTACATATATGAATAATTCCTGTGAACTCCAGAGAGGTAGGTTCACTAACGCTACGAGTAGTTGATCGGTACGGTGATTTAATTAATTTTCGAGGAGAGGAAATAACAATAAGAATTCATTTAAGACCAACTAAGTAACATACAACCCTAAAACATTATCACAACCTAAACCACAATTGAAAAGATCAGTTTATTAAAAAAACGTTGACAACAACAAATAAAATTTTTCTAAAGTTTCTTAATTTCAAACTGAAGACAAAATGAGTTCAATAATAAATGTATTGGATAAGCCATTATCTGATGAAAATATAATCAAAAAGGACTATCAGACATATGTGCCATACCTACAATCTTACAACAATAATGATGAAATACGCATTTCAATTCAAAATCAAGATTTGTATGTTTTACCTAGTGAAAGTTATATATATGTGGAAGGATCTGTTGTAGATGAGAAAACCTCTAAATCTACAGGTAATTTCAAATTAAAAAACAACTTTGTGGCATATCTATTTGATGAAATTCGCTATGAGCTGAATGGCATTGAAATTGATCATACAAGATATTTAGGAGCCACAAGCACCATAAAAAACTTGGTTTCTTTATCACCAACGGAAAGCACAGGAATGCAGAATGCTGGTTGGAATAAAATTGATGATTTGAAACTTGTAAATGGCTACTTTAATTTCTATGTACCACTTAAGATGCTTTTAGGATTCGCTGAAGACTATAATAAAGTTATACTAAATGGAAAGCATGAATTGATATTCTTACGTAATAAGAATGATGAAAATCTTCTACACTCGAACGTTTCTACTGAAAAAGCAAAACTTGCAATTTCACTCATCTCATGGAGAATTCCACACGTACAATTATCTGATCTTTGTAAGCTGAATATGATTAAAATTATTAGCAATGGTGCTTCTATACCGATGGCATTCCGTAGTTGGGATTGTCATGTAAATCCACAATTAAATAGTTATATTTGGAATGTTAAATTAGCCGCAAGTAGAGAACGCCCCCGTTTTGTATTGATTGCTTTTCAACAAGAAAATAAGTTTGTTCATTGTGATCTGACCAATTTAAAAGTTCATTTAAATTCAGTATCATACCCATATGATGATCTAAATATTAAATTTAAAAATGAGCGTTATGCAATTCTATATGATATGCATCTAAGATTTCAACAGAGCTACTACATGAGAGAGTTTCAGCCGCTTCTCACCGCTCAAGAATTTAAAAATAATGCACCGATTATTGTAGTAGATGTTAGCCATCAAAACGAGTCGCTCAATAAAGGACCAATTGATATAAAAATTGAATTTGAAACAGACACAAATATTCCATCAAAGACATCAGCTTACTGTATTCTTATTCATGATCGTATAATTGAATATATTCCTATAAAAGGACAAGTTCGGAAACTCTTATAAGTTCAGTAATATGGAGGATACAAAGGTTTTCATAGACTTGCAAGGTTTCAAAAGTAATTCAAACAAATTTATTGCCAAAGAAGTAGCAGTTGTTTTCAACAATAATGAACACACCAATTTCATTATAAAACCTCCATATGATTTCCAAAGTTTATCGGCAAAAAAGCAAAGAGAAGTAAATTGGTTAACAAAAAACTACCACCATCTATACTGGAATGATGGATCAGTATCATTTGAAAGCATTTGCAGATTTGTAAAAGACAATTTACAATATTATACAATCTATGTTAAAGGAGAAGAGAAGAAAAAATTGTTAGAAGAAATGATTCATCAAACAGATCTTAACATTGAAGAAATTGGCTGCATTAATTTTAAACAGATGGAAACTGTGCATCCGAAATATTTCTATTGTAGTACCACAACTATGGTGTTTGTGCCTTAAAGAATGCAATTTTACTTAAAACAGAAACTTCTAAGAAAATTTTCAATAAATGCATATAAAAATTAAAACAAATGTTTTTTTATTTCACATACATATAAACTAAATATTTCACAGCTACACACAACGGGGCATTTAAACGCTCAAGCGAATATTTGACACAAAATAAAAAAAATTCCCACTGATCAAAAAATTAATACAAACAAAGAGCAAACACTTATTTGTATGTACATGCATACATCATATAAAGTTGCAGATAGGTATATATGTATATGTACACATATCAAATTTTACACCCATGCGATTGCGTACTCAAATATTTATTAGAGCTTACATATCCACATACTGAAACTATACAAACAGTACACCAAGTGACCGACCGACGTTAGAAAAAACGCTCAGTCAAAAAGACGGGCATGCTTAAATAAATAAAAGAAAACATTTTAAAAAGAACCCCACACATTAAATGTAACAAACACACTTTAACACAGAACAAATATAAACTGGACAAAATAAGAAAATCTCATCGTCCAGTATTATAAACAAAAAACACTCACACAAAATTAGGGCCATTCAGATATATCAGAATATTTTATACTACGTACCGTACTCCTGATAGAAACTCTCCTCCGCCAAATGTCGACATGAAAAACAATTTATTTCTACATATACATAAATACCAGCCTGAGAAAATTACACACAAACAACAGAGGTCACATACAAAAAATGAAATCAAACTATTTCAACAACACCCTCAAATCACGAACGGACTTAATTAAATTCCCACAGACAGACACACGGATATTCCCACAGACAGACAGAAATTCTCAAAATCAGACAGACACACAGATATTCCCACAGACAGACAGCAATTCTCACGCCCGCATACTCACAAAATACTAAAATTAAAACAGCAAAGCTATAAACACCCTTAATATAACGTGGGAAAAAAATCACACAAACACACACCAACATATCAAAGAACGCCGAAAAAAAATTCTCAAATTTCAGTCATTAAAATCAAAATTTAGGCAATTAACATCAAAATTTTAATTTTAATTGCTGAAATTTGAGAATTTTAATTGGGGCAGGACATCTAATTCATAACTACTCCCTAAGATCAACCGTTTTGAATCTCTTCCATCGAGAATATACCTGATCACGTTTTCTTATTAAAAGCTTTATTTCAGGAATAAGCCGAGGTTGTTCGTTAGCCTCAACAAGTTTAGTCTAAATTGGAACACACTGATCAAATAAGCAATTAATATTTTCCTGAATAAATCACGGAAAGAAATGTATGTATCCGGATTATTTTCAGAAAATCATATGTCAGAAAGAGAATATAATGTTTCGAAAAAACTGATGCTGAAAGTTGATCATACAGTAGGACTTTAGATCTGTGGTTCACAAATACAAGATCAATCAAACAATATGATCTAGTATGAAAATGTGTTGGTGTGCAAGTGTTTACGGGGTATAAGTCAAGAGCTTTCATTGGTTCAACTAATGGGTTATTAAATAAGAAGTTATTATTGAAAGCACCAGCGATAGTAATATCATCATATCGAACTGAAATATTTTCAGGACTGGTAATAAAAGGATCAAGATCCATGTTGCTGTTAGCCCTATATATACTACCCAATAGAGAAATGCAGATCTCAAGGAAGACATATTCAATTTCCCTGCAGCTGTCAGATCTTAATTTCCGGTTACATTGTATGTCATCACGAACATAAATTGCCACTCCACCGCCTCGAGACCTAGTTTCAAGTTTATCAACTAAGATTCTCCTATCACAAGTTATGAATTAAAATTGAATTAAAGCTTAATTTGAATAGATGAAGATAAAAAAAAAAATTGAGACTTTTTTGTGTATTAAAATTAGCATTGATGACTTCATATACCATTTGTGAAATTCGAACAATGTTGAGTATTTCTGAAATAAATTTCACTCTAAGGAAATTATATGTATTTAATTTATATTTACCCCTTCATACCAAAAAGATCGTAGCTCACTCGTTATTGATGTCTAATTTATTCTATTGTATGGAGGTCTACTCCAGTTGTAGTGCTGAAGACTTAAATAGGTGTATCTTACTTTTTTTGTTTACAACTTAAAAATTCATGATCATGTTTCAATATACAGTTACGGACAAAAAAAATAGGGTCAAATATTTTTGTCATATAAAGTTTAAAATCTCTGCCAAAATTTTCAAGTTACTTAATTATTTTTTTTTACAAATTATTGCATGTCTATATAGCTTATAAAAATTATTATCTGGCAGCGCTCTGCAAATAATGATAATGTGGTAAGCTTTCATCAATCAGGAATGCCAACTCTTAGTAAAGACAAAAAATAGAATTAACGGTAAATTACTATAAAAAGAATTAAAAATTTTGAAAAGAAAGTTGTTTGTGTGGCTTAAAGTAGTTTTAAAGTTAATAATATAAGCTATTTTTTTATAAATATATTATACGTACTAGTAATATGGGTCGTGCAAAGCATTGTACGGATGCTGAGAGGTCCACCATAAAAAATTTTAAAATTAAAGGTAAAAGTCAACGGCAAATTGCTAAAATTATTGGAAGATCACAAAATTTCGTATTTAATGCATTACGTGGTAACGTAAATAATTTATTGAGGGGTAGACCGCGGAAAACTTCTGCTAAAGATGATAATTGCATTAAGTTATTATCAACCCGTGATCCTTTCAAGTCTGCTGCAGCAATTAGAACTGAGATAGGACTTGAGACATCCATCAGGACTGTTAGGCGCCGATTGGTGGAAAAGAATTTATTTGGTAGGTCTTCCAGAAAAGTCCCAATGCTCACTAAGAAACACCGAAAAAACCAAGTAATATTTGCAAAACAACATGAAAATTGGGACGGCTCCATTCTCTCCAAAAAGTGGCGGAACGTTTTATGGTCGGACGAATCTAAAGTCAATTTGATTGGTAATGATGGAAAAACGTGGGTTCAATTATGTTCCCGGTACACAACAAAAACATTTAAACATGGTGGAGGCAACATAATGGTCTGGGGATGCTTTTCGTGGTATGGAGTAGGCCCATTATATTGGATAAAAGAAAACATGGATAAAAATCTATACTGCCAAATGCTAACTGAAGTAATGCTGCCCTATGCTGACTGGGAAATGCCCGTTAAATGGAGCAAGACAATGACCCCAAACACACGTCGTTGCTTGTAAGAAAATGGTTTTTGGACAACAAAATAAATGTAATGGCATGGCCTGCGCAATCACCGGATTTAAATCCGATAGAAAACTTGTGGAAAATAGTAAAGGAAAAAATTGGACCAATAAAACCACGAAATAAAGAGGAATTGTGGCAAAAAATTCAAAGTGCGTGGTACGCAATACCAAAGAAGACCTGTCAAGATTTAGTGGACTCAATGCCAAAAAGGTGCAAAGCAGTCCTACAAAACCAAGGGTTATACTACCAAATATTAGTCAAGTGCAAACTTTCAATAGTTAATTTTCGATTTTTTTGTAATTTTTTTGTATGACCCTATTATTTTGTCCTTTCCAAGTCGAAGAACCTTATGACTTTTTATGCTCTATATATTAATCAATGAACTATTTTTGTTTTTTATAGAATAGGTAAAAAACATATAATGTGTCAATAAAAATTAATCAATAAAAAGGACAAATGTTTCAAACTCGTAAACATTAGATCACTTATATTCTTTTATAAAGTTATGGTCTCAGATTGCCCTGAGTATGTTCGGAAACATTTTGTATTTTTGCAGACTGATAGAAACCCACAGCTGTTATTCCCTGTTAGAAATCGTGTTATACGTATATGACAGATCCTTTCATGTACGAGTTGCAAGTGTTGGAATTCTTCACCACGCTTATTAAGAGTATTTAAGTTTAATCGTAATTCATTGAAGATCAAGCTTGTTAAATATTTCTCCTTGAAGTTGAACTGATCCAATGCTAGACCAAACAGGTTAATGCACGCGCAAAATAGAAACTTTGTATATTTTTAATTTTTTACTCTTTACTATTTTTAATTTGATATGTATGTATGTATAGTAGTTTATAAGTTGATTCCTATATATGAATTTAATCTTGTGGACCACCAGCTAAGGCCCTAAGGGCTCGGCTGGTTACATTAACAAATAAATAAAAATGAAATATAGAGACCTAAATTTTGGACCATTATGTTGGAATTTGTCTCAGAATTTTGAAATTTAAAAATTAGAAACTTGGTACAATAATTAGAGAGATATAGCTAAAAGAATTTGTTTTGCTATGTGTCCCATTCTGTTGTTTTTTATATCACCAGCTATCTTACAGTTTGGGAAGTTTTCTACTAAAACAAATTGAATTCGATCCATTCACGGGTGCTGCTGCCTGAAGTAGTTAGCGCGTTGACTGCAAAGCAAATAATGTCTAAGAACGTGGGTTCGAGCCCAGCTTCAGACAACAAGTCATAACATCCAGCATTTTTCAGATGTGCATTAGTATGCGATTGTATTTGTTGTTTTCGGACTGTTTAAGTGATGAAGGCATAGCACTGGTCACTGAACAGTTCTGGCAGCAATTGATACTGGTGTATGCTAGCGGACATCACAGCGCCCTCCTTCGTCGGTATTGTAGCAAAATCGCCGGCGAAGTAAAATAATTAATAAAATGGCTACAACAGCTTAAAACACATTTAATGCGCCTACTTGACATCAGAGGCGCTGCAACACTGATCTAAAAACTAACACAACGCGCAATATCAGAGTTGTAAAAATTAAGCTTTCTCTCTTTCACCATCTGTCCTCTCTCACTATCCCTTTCCCAAAGAAGGTAACACACCTACGGGTTGGTAGGCATACTAATTGCCTGAGTGTTACTTCTCAAAAAAAAAAAAAAAAAAAATATTGGCAAAAAATGGTAATCGAAATAGTTTTACTTTTAAAATTTGTTAAAAAAATTGTGTTGAGTTTCATACTTACAACGTATTGATTGTTAAGTGGGGTACACACCATCGAACATGAGTGACAGTTATGCTCAAATTTTGGTTTGATCGACAGTGTGAACAAAAATTTCGTCAGTCAACAGAATTTTGACTGATAGTGTGTACCACAAAGTATCAGTCAAGGGATAGAGCGGAAGCGGAAAATAATAATTTCTTTTATGAAATACAAGCTTATGTGAGATGTGAAGACAAAATAAGATAGTAAGATAAAATTATTATATTTAATTACAAAAAATTTTTGAGATTTCTGGAAAAATATTTCAGCAGATACTTACCCAAAAATAAAAAATTAAATTTTAAAATTATATTCCATGTTTAGGTCGACCTACATATTGCGACATATTCAAAATAAGAATAAAAATCGTTTAACAGATAACAACTTAGAAAACTTATTACGCATCCAATATTGTCCACGCGAAATAAACATTGATAACGCTATACAATTCCTAGAATAATTTTATACTTTTTTTAGAACATGCTTTATACATTGCTAATCAAAGTGCCACAAGTTTTATATTTTGGGTATACAAGTCAATTTTACTGGCAACACCGTTTCGTTGTGAGAGGGAGAATAAATGCAATGTAATAGTATAGGTTGCCTTTCGCTGGCTTATGCCCTGAAGGTCAATATTTTGTCAACAATTATGATGTCTTTTTAGTGACACTGTCAACAAATTGATTTTTTTTTTTGTCTTTTGCTCTTGGTAGGTAGAGAAAATATGTTATTTAACAATAAGAAAATTATACCTCAAAGAAGACTGTAAAATATTGTATACCTTATTTTACTTTTAAATACTATTTTAAATAAATACTTGGACCTGTTTGAACTAAATTAAAACAGTATTGGTGACATCATCAGTATAATTTTAATATTGATATTTCCAAACAAGGTGTTTACATTGGTGGTGATCAGCGTTGCCAGAAGCTTTGAGAAGAAAATCATCATATGCCGAAATAAACATTATATTTTAATGCAAAAAACCATAAATTTTTAATACAAAATTTAATTTAAAATAAAAATTTTATAATTAAAGTATATTGACATATATTTTTTTATTATTATTATTTAAAGAACCCTATAGGGAACGTACATAGTGTAACTATAATGTCGTACTAGTGACATTATCATCTGCAGTACTGATCAGCTATATCCCAGCCAATGTTTTATATTTTTGTCATTTAACACAGGCTTGTCATTGGAAATTCATCAGTAGACCTCCTCACCAGTGGTGGATTTAGGCCTGCTTCCTCCCTAGGCACTCTTTAATATGCCGCCGTTTTAGATTATATATACATGATTATAAAAAAACATAGTTATTTTAAATACTTACATTTTTAAATACTTAAAGCTATAATTACTTTACGGAAGTTATCGTAAATACATAAACAGCCCAATTATAAACAGAAATTCCTCATGAAATTTTTCCCTCTTTTCTTTTTTCCTATTATGAATAAAAATTCCCTCATTTTGCTTTTAGTGCATTTTTATAAACCGTGTAAAAGAGCGAAAAAAATAAAAAGCTAAATAGTAGTTATTCTAAAAATAGTTAAGTTTGGGTTTTCCTGAATTAATTAGAGACTTTTTTTCTCGAGAAAATCCTTTCCTCATGAAACAAATACCTTGCGAATATTTATAATTGGTCTAAAATACTTTTTTTCATACATGGCAACTTACATCTAGTTATGAATTTTTTGAATCGTATCCTTTTTGTACCCTTCATCAAAAAATTTGGAAAGGGGATATATAGGTTTGTCATTCCGTGTGTAATTTCTTCATTATTCATTTAAGACCCCATAAAGTATATATATTCTGGATCCTTATAGATAGAGAAGTCTAATGAGCCATGTCCGCCTGTCCGTCTGCTACATTTAGGTGTATTTAGAATTAAGGCCTCAACACAACATAGAGAAATAAATTTTATACCATTCTCTTGGAATTTTTCATAAAATTGTTCGGTTTGAAAATAACAAAACTCGGTCCAATAATTAATGAGATATAGCCAAAAGACTTTTTTATATATCCTCTTCTGTTGATTTTTATGGCCCCGACTGTCCTACTGTCTATTTTATGAAGCAGATCTCTTGTATGGAGTTCTACGCAGGTTTATACTGAAAATAATTGAAATCGGTCCATTAACGACTAAAATATGAGCAAAAAAATGGTATTCGAAATAATTTTACTTTTAAAAATTTATTGAAAAAGTTGCGTTGGGATTCAATCCAACAACCTACTGGTTGGTAGTCAGTCACAAGCGCTTCTTATACACCACAGAGCTGTTGTAATTTTCATAGTAGTTTACGCGTTTAAGAACATAATTTATCTTATTATCTTATTTATTATAAAATACTAAAACTGTTGTAAATTGGCCCTTTTTGTCACACATATATTATATACATACTGAAATGCGTTCATGGGCACATGTACACATTGTGTGTATGCATGTGTAAACTAAACAAACGTGAAGCAGAGATTTTTTGTTCTGTTTTTGTTTGTTGCTTTAAACTTATTTTTGTACGTTTATTAGTATAATATTATGCATGCATATTACTGTATTTTTTAGCGCTTACATTTTCTTTTCGTATATAAATAACCACAATTATTTTTTATATTATTTATATTAAAGAAATGTAATGGATCGTCAAGACACTATGTACGAGTAGATATCCAAAATCAGTGAAATTGAATTTTAGTTTTGTTTTAAAAATGTATTAATTTTTCATTTTTTATGACTATTTGTGATTTCAGAAGAAAGGCAAAACTGATGCTTATATCCTGTTTATACTTGTGTAATTTTAATTATGTATATCAGAACCCGGTATTATTATTGTATTTGTACAATGTGATAAAAAATCTTTTGACAATTAAAATGTTGTTTGAATACTTAGTAGCACATAACAAAGCAGAAAAATCTCTTCCCGGCTAGAATTTGATAAGAAATGTTTGTTTCATTCTGTAACATCAGTGAATTAATCTTCAAAAGCACATCAATTAATTGCCTTTTCTATAAAATAAAATCAATGTTTGATGTAAGAATTTAATTTGATATCAAGCTTCAAAATGTAATTAGCAAAGAAACTAAAAAATTTAAAACCCCGCGAAAATAGGGCATATTCTAAAAATTGAAACTGCAATATTGGAAATTATTCCCAAAATTTATTTAAAAAAAATCATATAATTGGCAATCGGCAGCCAAAAATCTTGAAAAAATCTCTAAAATGCCAAAAATTCTTTAAAATATGCGAACATCAGGAAAATTGTATAATTCAATATTGATTAAAAAACAGCAAAATTATAGAGTAAAAAAAACTTACAAAATATCATTTCGATTGTGAAAATTAAACTTTTATTAAAAAACTATTTTGTATTTGGAATAAAAATTTATAATGCATTTGTATTTTAAATAAAAGTATTGCAAATACCTACTTTCCACAAATTTATATTTAGCTTCTAGATTGCATTATCCAAGTGAATAATTTAATGTGGGCTTAATTAAAATGTATGCTTCGTTCGCAATTCATCAAATATTTTTCAAACAATCAGTTTCTATGAATTTTGGATTTTTAGATCGGAATGTTTGGGGAAAATTTCCAAAACATTTTTAAAGCGTAGCGATAAAAGTTCGCGAGCTGTACCGCGTCTAAAAATAGTATATGCATACATATTTGTATTTTATTTTTTTTTTGTATATTTTCGTATTTTCCCCAATTCAACATTTACAAAATGATAAGCTAAGATCTTAGGAGATAAAAAATTGATTTCTTCATATTCATATAAAATAAACTGGTCTTACATTCATTAAAAACACCTAAAAAATCATAGTTTTGAGGAATATCGCATGTCGATAGCACGCACTACGGAATTGGACGCGGATTAATGGTAAACTATTACAAAAATAAGCCGAATTATGGGTTGGATTTGAGAGCAAAAAGCTTTCTGTTGCAATTTTTCATATTTATTTCTCTGTCTTACACTGTAAAATTTTACAAGCGCAAAAGAAGATTTAAATAAAAATTTTGTTAATGAAAGCCAACTGTTTTCTTAGCAGGCTGAATATGAATTACCGAATTAATGGTAAAATATTACGAAAATAAGCCGAATTATGGGTTGGATTTGAGAGCAAAAAGCTTTCTGTTTGCGATTTTATCGTAAGTTTTCACATTTAGTTCTCTGTCTTAAGCAGGGTACTCTGTTCATCATTTCGTGCGAACTGCTGTCAAAAGTCCGTATAAAAAAATGCATGCGAAATAATTGCAAAATAAGATGGCCGAAGTTGTACTCTGTTCATCTTGTGAAAACATACGAAATGTTTCTGGCAGCATTATTTTTTCAATAACAACATGTTTCTGGCAACATATTTTTCAACTGCGAAATGACGTAAGCACCACTTATTTCGTGCGGAATTGCAAACAACAGCTGATCAGATATTTCTTGGCGTTGTGGTTTTAATTTTAAGTTTTCTGCCCAGAAATAATTAAAATAATGGAAAACAATGTAAATATAATATAAAATAAAGGTGAGTGGTTTCTGAAGACCGTGTGTCTTTAATGAGATCCTCCGCAGCAGCTGCGATTTGCATTAATTGATACGTTGCAGTACAAGCTCCTAAAATTATTTTGTTGTCCATTTGTTATAAAATAAACGCATTTTTTTGTTTTTATAAGAAAAACAATGTTGCTCATTTCAACCGATAAATTTGTTGTAAATCGTGGTATTGTCGCCACTGATCAGTTGTCAAAATTTTCAAACGAAATAATCAAAGTTGCTCAACATTTTTCGCAAATTTGAACAGAGTATTAAGCTTTACTTAGTAAACGCAGAAGAAAATTTAAATAAAAAATGTTTTTAGTTAAATTCATCTGTTTTCTTAGCCGGCTGAATATAAATGACCGAATTCGCATTTTTTAAATCAATTGTGGTTGAAATTCCATTGTGTTTCTATATCAGAAATATACAGGTTATATTGAACCAAAACCTTTATCGTCTGGTGCAACCGCAATACAGATAAGTAAATGGAAAAGTTAACAAAATTTTAAAAAGACAACTATCAGAATACCACTAGTTTACATACATACGTACATCATACGAGTTTCAAAGAAAAAATTTAATTAAAATAATAAATTAAAATATGTTGTTTTATTTTACAATTTAAAATTTTTTCTTACACCTTATCATTTTATATCAAATAAAAACGTCGAATTCATTATATAATTATTTTATCACTGTACAAAATCCTATCTGTATCTGTATCAAAATGTTATCATATTGGATATTTTTGAAAAATAAACCTTTTATCGTTCATAAAATTGGAAAAAACGCAAAAATTAAAAAAAATATTATTAATCAAATTGTGCCTGATTTTTTTAATAAATTGTGGAACAAACTTTTTCAAATAAAAAGTAAAACTAATAAAAACATCTAAAATGTATCGAAAATTCAAAAAAAAATTGCATTTTGTTGTGTTCAGGATTCGAAACCGTGTCACCACCGGGTAGGGTACGGTTTCAAATCCTGACCAACCATTTATTATTTTTTTTTAATTTTTGATACATTTTAGTTATTTTTATTACTCTTACTTTTTATTGGAAAAAGTTATTTTTTTTTTTTAATTTTTGATAGCTTTGAATTTTTTTTCAATATAAAGATAATATAATCATTAGACTAACAGATTTATGTAATAGTTGGCGATTTTTTTAATCAATTTTGGGAGAATTTCTTCATTATTAAATCTTTTCTTAAGCTAAGTACTCTGTTTGAATTTGCGAAAAATGTTGAGCAACATTGATTATTTCGTTTGAAAATTTTGACAATTAGCCAGTGGTGACAACACTACGATTTAGAAGAAATTTATCGTTTTTATTACCTTGAAGTAAGCAACATTGTTTTTTTATGTAAACAAAAACCATGTGTGAAAACAAAATAATTTTAAGAGCTTCTGCTGCAACGTATCAATTAATGTTAATTGCAGCTGCTGCGGAGGAGCTCTTTGAAGACACACATTCTCCAAAAACCCCATACCTTCATTTTATGTTATTTTTACACTATTTTCCATTATTTTAGTTATTTGTGCGTAACAAATTTATTGCTAAGTAATATCTGATCATCTGTTGTTTGCAATTCCGCACGAAATAAGTGGTACTTACATTATTTCGCAGTTGAAAAATATGTTGCCAGAAACATTTTGTGGTTGAAAAAATAATGCTGCCAGAAACATTTCGTATGTTTCCACAAGATGAACAGAGTACAACTTCCGCCATATTATTTTGCAATTATTTCGTAAGAATTTTTTTATATGGACTTTTGACAGCAGTTCGCACGAAATGATGAACAGAGTACCCTGCTTTACGTTTCAAATCATTTCTTTGTTTAGTCGAAGACTAAACGTTGAAACACTTCTTGGATGTGTGAAAAATTATATAAGTGCTAATAAGGGTATGTTACTATTTTTATAATGCACCCCAGGCAAGATAGTGTTACAAATTTGTTACGAAATTCATAATTTATGGCTGACTGCATAAACGCAGTTTGCAATACTAGAGTGCCTTGTAAACTCATGCTTCCAGTGTTGCTTTGCAAGCTGTGTTTAAGAAATCAGCCTATACTATGAAATAGAGATTAGAACCAATAATGTGTGATCGTGATTAATTTTTTGTTTCCATCACGTGGGGGTGCGTCCGTAAGACGGTGAGTGGCAATTTTTTTTCTGCTTTAATGTAATTTTTTCCATTTAAATGTTTTTTTATTTCGTGGGCGTGAATTTTCGTGATTCTGACTTCTTTCGTCACTCCATACTATGGTGAAGGGTATATAAGATTCGGCACAGCCGAATATATCCCTCTTACTTGTTTGTTCTTGCATTGTTTTTCAAATATTATGTCAGTTTTGTTTATATATGAGATGGGCACCGCTCACGTGATTAGCGTGAGTCATCGTAATTAATTTTGGTGTCAATTACGTGAGCGTGCATGAACGCGAGTACAAAGAAATTGAGCGTGCATAAGTCGATTTTTGACGTGATTGCTTCGTGATTTTTTTGCTATATTGTTATTTTTTCTTATAGTTTTGTAATCAATATTTCTACTTAATTACTTAAAGTTTATGTTGAAAGGAATTGTTTGGCTCAAGTTCAAATCTAATTTTAGAAATTTTTTTGATAAACTATAATTATTTTTATTAAGAAAGTATTATTAAGAGTCAGACTCGCAGAATGGATCAGTGATATTTTTTTAATTATTTAAAATTTTTTTCGTGATTATTTCGTGAGTGTGAGTTATCGTGATTGTGCGTAACTTTTTTGCCTACCCACGTGAGCATGCGTGAACGGGAGCCAAAAATATAAGAACGTGCATGGGTTAAACTTTTTATCGTGAGCGTGAGTGAGAAAACACTCGCGGTCCCATCTCTAGTTTATGTTTACAAAATATCCAAGCTTATGTTTTTTCAATTTGTGTTTATTTTTTTATTAAAATTTTTAATAATTTTTTATAGGTACTTATACATTTGTGCTTGTTTTGAGTGTGGCACTACCTTCTATATGGACCGCAAATACTTTCAAAGTCATACTTCCTTGTCTTGCTTATTTGTAGCGTCCAAAAAATTCAATGGTTTACAATCATTTTTGACAAGGGCTTAGACTTTACACAAACAAAAAATCCTTTTTTGTTGTATTGTTATAGTTGTAGCCCTAATAATGCCACCTGTTTATTTCATCATGATTGTATGTAGGTTCTCCTTTGTGAATAAAGGGGAATTTAATTAGAAATACTCTCAACGAATAATTTTAATTATGGTGCTGATTATGGTGTTGTTCACTTCCATCGTGAAAATTAAACTTTTATTAAAAACTTTTTTGTATTTGACATAGAAAAATTAAAATGCATTTGTATTTTCAACCTATACCTATTTTCACAACTCTGTATTTACCACAAATTTGTATTTGACTTCAAGATTGCTTTTTCCAAGTTAATAATTTAATGTTTGTGTGTTTTAAAAAGCGTTCGCAATTCATCACATATTTTTCAAGCAATTAGTTCCCATCATATACTTACATACCGACTGACCGAAACATATTCCAATTCTTTCTGACTAAAAGCGTTACGAACATTAGCCAAAAAATAATAATCACTTTGGATTAAAAACTACTAAAACAACCAATTTGTTCGAAAAATAATCACTTGAAATAAAAACATATATTTTTAAGTTTGTCTGAATTTTAGATATGTATGTTTGAGGGAAATTCCCAAAACATTTATGCAGCGTAGCGATGCTAGTTCGTGAGCTGAACCGTATCTAAAAATGGTGTATGCATACATATTTGTATATGTTTGCATATTTTCGTATTTTCCCCCATTGCAACATATGCAAAACGGTACGCAATTTAAAATAAGCTAAAATCTTAGGAGATAAAAGATTCAATTTTTCATATCCGTATAAAATGAAGTGGTCTTACATTCATTAAAAACTCGTAAGAAATCATAGTTTTGTGGAATATTGCATTGTCGATAGCACGCACTACGCAATTTATTGCACCATTGGACGCTGTTTAATGGCAAAATATTACGTAAAATAAGCCGAATCTATGGTATGAATTTGAAAGCAAAAACTTTCATGTTTTACTAACACACACCTAAACTTCTGAAAAAGCACACTTGAAAATTTGTTTCAAATGCAAATACGAAAAGGAATAGAAACAAAATTCTGTATAGAACAGAAAATGCAACCAAAAATACATGTGATGTACAATCTTTTGCCATTTTTCTTTTGTGCTTTTTGACAGCTTCGAACCTAAACAACAATAAGAATCAGTGTTGTTGTAGCTTCGACACTACCTATATTATTCTACCATGATTCCAGTCAACTGTTTTTGCATGAATTTTTTCATGGGTGTGCTCGCCACCTGTTTCGCATTTTAATGCTTATTGTTGTATGGAGTGTGACATTTGAATATGAAAATTCCAATAAACTGTTTTTGACATCTAGAAAATGTCGCGAATAGCCCCGTGTAAGCGGTAAAGATATTGATAGAGATTTTAATTGAAATCTAATATGGAATTTACACCAGACTAAAGTCTAGTACATTTCGATTGAAATACCTATCCAAATCTATACCGTTTACTCCGTGTTATTTTTGACATTTTCTAGATTTCGTATCCATTACAAGAACAGTTGATAACAATTTTAATTTTCAAATGACAAACTCAATACAAAAATCATCATTTAAATGAGAAAGAGCTGGCGAGCACATCCTTCAAAGAATTGTTATATAATAGATTTTAAGGTGGTTAAATGCCATATTAATAAAATCCATCTGTCTCCTTAGCAGGCTGAATATGAATTACCGAATTTACATTTTTAAAATCGTTTATGGTTGAAATTCGATTTTGATTATATTTCAGATATCATATACAAGTTATATTGAACCAAAATCTTTATCGTCTGGGCCAACCGCAATACAGATAAGTAAACGGAAAAGTTAACAAAATTTTGAAAATACAACTATAAGAATACCAGTAGTTTACATACATACGTACATCATTCGAGTTTCAAACAGAAAACAAGATTAAAATAATGAATTCAAATATGTTATCTATATACATAAATAAAACTGAAATGGTGCCGTTGCTAAGCGTATAACATGAAAACGGCTTGACCGATTTCACTTATATTTTTAAAATAGTCTAAAAAAGGTTTTCATGGAGAGAAAAACTAAAAAAGTTGCTTGGAAAATTTAAAAATTCGGAAAAAACTAAAATTGTGTTTTTTATGGGATTTTAAATTTTTTTATACATTCCGCTTAAACTTATTACGAATAACGCCTTAAGTTCGAAAAATATGCATTTACAAGCTTAACTGACAACGTCTATTTCTATGTCCAATATTGTTCGTGAAGAAGTTTCGAATTCAGGCAATTTCCAATTTTGTAACGCGCTATAGATTCTTCTTCGTTTGACTGCTTATTATCATTTTGTAAATAGAGATAATCGGTTACATAGTGAAAAATTCAATTAAATTGTGATTCCATTCCGAAAATTTCAGAAAAATATTAAAGTGTTTCCGCAAAAAAGGATTTTGGCAACGGTGGTTAGATAGTTACAACAAATTTAGTTGAATTGTGATTCCGTTGTAAAAATATCAGAAAAATATGAAAATGCTCCCGAAAAAGTGATTTTTTGTACCATTGCACAAATATTTGGCCAAAATTATTTTAAAATTAAAATTTTTTTTAAAGAAACAGCATTTACGATCACGCTTACGCTTATCTTCTTAAGTTTGAATCAATTTCTAAGGTTTAAAAACCGTTTAAACCTTTCATGCGTATGTTGGATATATACAACAAATTTTTTTTCGTAAAATTTAATTTTTTAACACTATATTTATAAAAATGAAGTGTGTCAAAAGCCATTATATGAGTTTTATGTCCAGCTTAAGCTTGAGTAAACAAAAATTTAAAAAATGGTTTCACCAAAAATTTTTTATAATTGATCAAAAGTTGCTTCAAGAGCATATAAAAAGATGAATATTTCAAAAATCGCAAGTTTTCGCAATTCAAGTGAAGGTGAAATGAAAAATATACATCAATATCTTCTTTTTTTTAGTCGTATGCCAGCCGAACTGAGCCGAAATTTTAAAACTCTACGTAAATTTAAAAATCGTAAAAAATTCATAAATTTTATAATACACCAACATATGATATTAATTCACTTAACCTTAAATATTTTGAATTTTTTTAATGTTTTGAATAATCTTTAGAAACTACTTTTTTCTAAACTAGAAAATATTTTAAAATTTAAAAAAAACACCTGCACTGAACTATTTTTTTCAAGTGGACTGAATTTTATTAACTTTAATGCTGTAATGCTAAACGGTAAATTGCAATATACAAAACCAAAATGCATTTGTGGTTGCTCTGATGTGTTTGCTATTAAATGGCAACAACAAAATTAAATCCTAGCCCTTACCTCATTGGTTAGTTTTGCTGAATTGTATATTATAAAATTAAATAAATTTCATCGTTTTATTTTAAACAAATTTACAGGTTACAAGTAAGAACAAAGTGTATAGTCGCGTTATAATGCCGCTAATAAGACGTATTGGACGATTTAGGTCGCAGAACTCGCAATGCTACAAACCAAATGAATTTTCAAAATAATCGAACTGCAGAGCAACGCGAAGAGCGAAATGAAATAGAACGGTATGGATTATCACCGACTAAGCCGTTGTTACTGATTTGTGGATCAAAACCAGGTTTCCAACTGAGCGAAAAAATTTCCAACGAAGCATTAATGTGCATGATGGTACTGAACAAGGCATTATCTCAATTAGGTCTTACAGCGCCCAATCGTCCGATACACGTGCCATTAATCCTGAGTTGAGACGCGAAAAACAATATGATTGCGAAACACCGAGAGAATCTGTTCAAACGCATATACGGCAACAAAACAACGGAATTGGAGGCATCTTCTTCTTAGAAGCTCCTGGTGGAACTAGAAAAACTTTTTTAATTGCTTCATCAGAAATCGCAGGCGGTCGGAACTGCACCTTCATCACTCACGTTGAAGTTGAATATGCAAATAAACTAAACTCCAACGTGCAACATTTCCAGAAATCTGCAATGGCCAAAGTCTTGCAGCAGAGCAAATTGGTATCAATGTACGATGACGGTATTTGCAAACATTACACAAATTATACTAAATTCAATGTAGAATTATTTTATCACTGTACAAAATCCCATCTGATTACATATTGGGCATTCTGGAAAAATAAACCCTTTATCGTTCATAAAATTGGAAAAATCGCAAAAATTAAAAAAAATATATTATAAATAAGATTGTGCCGTGGTTTTTTAAATATATTGTGGAACAAAGTTTTTAAAATAAGAAATAAAAGGAATAAAACAATTAAAATGTATACAAAATTCTTTAAAGCTTGGAAGTTCGTGCTCTGAACCCGTGCCAACCAACCTCTTAAGTTTGTTCGGGCTCAAATCCTGAACTACAATATTCTCTTTTTTTAATGGAAAAAATAATAAACGAAATAAAATTGCATACAAACACGCACATTAATAAAAAAATTTTATTACTTATAAACATATGTATATGTATGTATATAGGTACTCTTAAATATTTTTATTGCTTTACTTATGTTTTTACTTGAACCAATAACACTATGCGACAAAATGCGACAGTCAAAATCGGGATGGGATGAAACCAACGGAATATGTTATACCGGTAAAAAAGAAGTTATACGTGTCCCGGCGTTTCGCTGGGTCACGTCTAGGAATCGAGATATATTTGAAGTTAGTAACTGTCATATAGGGGAAATTGTCACCTTTCGTGGTCTTTTTTTTGACATAATTCGAGAACCACTAGTCCGATTTTGCTGAAACAAATTAAAAAAAATTGGGAATTACAATTCCTTTAATATGTTCATACAACGTTTCGCTACATAAGCAGCAGTTTCGGAGTTATAAATAAATGTATGAAGAAAAAAAGTATTTTTTGACTAAAAAATTTAATTTTTTATTTTTAATTCATAAGAAATCCAAAACGGTAAAAAGAGTGTCTAGACCTATTACTTTCACGTAAAGTCACATAACCTATGAACAAAATGAGACATAAATCATGAAAATCGATGAACGCGTTTCGCTTTTATTCACAATTAAGTGAAGGTATGAATTTAAAAAATTTGCTCGAGATATGCTTAAAATTCCTTGGAAAAAAAATTGATGACTTTTTTTATGATTGTCAGAATAAAAAAAAGTAATAAACAAAAGGTTATTTGATTTTTATGGTAGCGGTAACAAACTAGAAAACGGTCATAAATGTGCGTGGACAATTAAAAGGAAAAAAGGAAAGTGCACTTTTTTAATTATTTGGGTTTTTTCCGTTGGCTACCTGCATGATTTATTTACAGAAATTGCACCCACATTTATGAGTGGTCATGTTTTAGAACGTTTCCAAAAATTTAAAACGCTCACAAATTAGGTATATAGCCACCCTTAAAAGATGCGCGAATTCATAAGTACCTCTCAGTAAAATATTGAAACTTAGATAGTATTTTTAGGTATTCAGCGATCGATTTTTGTCATTCAACAAGTGTCTCCGAACGCGTAAAGTACGGTTTTATAAAGTGACGAAAAAGTAATAAAAGTATAAAACCTAAATGAGTGAAAATTGTCCAGAAAATATCAATTTATTTTGTTACGTTTGTGGCAAAAGAGCTTTTTCAACAAATGCTGCATTACTCACTGAGCAAGTGGAGCGCGCTTTTAAACTTTATTTTGATTGCGAAATAATTCGCGGCGTTTCGTGGGTCCCAGACAAAATTTGTAAAACGTGCTACAATGGTCTTAACATGTGGATCCAAGGAAAACGCAGTGCACTTCGTTTTGGTGTACCAATGATTTGGACTGATCCAGGAGAGCACAATTCCTATAACTGTTACGCTTGCGCAACAAAATATGTGGAGTAAATCGTAAAGGCCTTAAACGAAGAGTTTACATATCTGTTAAAAGTGCACAAATACCTCTACCGCATTCGGATGAAATACCAATTCCACCGCTTCCAAGTCCTAACAGAGAAAATTTCTATTGAAATGAAAGTTTCTATTGAAACAATGGATCAATCAGATTTCACCTATAAACCAACTCCAGAAGAAGAAGAATATACAATGGAAGTTTCCCCCGAGGGTAAGTCCAAAAAATGAAGTTAACTGACTGATTAAAACAATTGATTTTTTCCAGATGAAGACAGATCCTCATCCAATACAGACTCTGAACAAGTGGGCGAACCACCACGCAAGAAAGTAAAAGGCGCAAACAAACGAAAATAAGTTTTGCGTTCATCGATTTTTATAACCTATGTATCTATGTAATAACCTAATAATTACCTGTAATAATTTTTAATTTTACGTGTTAATAATTCTAATAAATAATATATAATAAATATTATCCAAATTCATTGAAACATGAAATCAATATTCTTGTCAAAATGAGATACCTTCACTTAATTGTGAATAAAAGCGAAACACGTTCATCGATTTTCATGATTTATGTCTCATTTTGTTCATAGGTTATGTGACTTTACGTGAAAGTATAGGTCTAGACACTTTTTTTACCGTTTTGGAGTTCTTATGAATAAAAATAAAAAATTCAATTTTTTAGGCAAAAAATACTTTTTTTCTTCATACATTTATTTATAACTCCGAAACTGTTGCTTATGTAGCGAAACGTTGTATGAACAGATTAAAGGAATTGTAATTCCCAATTTTTTTTTAATCTGTTTCAGCAAAATCGGACTAGTGGTTCTCGAGTTATGTCAAAAAAAAAGACCGCGAAAAGTGACAATTTCCCCTATGTGATAGTTACTAACTTCAAATCGATATATCTCGATTCCTAGACATGACCCAGCAAAACGCCGGGACATGTATAACTTCTTTTTTTACCGGTATAACATTTCCCGTTGGTTTCATCCCCTCCCGATTTTGACTGTCGCACAGTGTAATGCTCACATAAGTGAACGAGTACGTGTGTATTTTTAGCATTTGTGGTGGTGTCAATTTTATTAGCCTTTTATTCCTTTAATACTGAACCGATTCAAATAATATATAATCGGGTTACTAAAGCTCAACAATGCTAACCATTTGGTAAAAGAAAATCGGTAGGCAAACAAAAGAGCAAAAGGGATCTAAAAATTGCCTTTGCCTACTTATAGATAAAGAAAGTAACATATTCAGTTTAAACCTTACCTTTAAATATTGACCAGTAGGCCTAAATTCAAATTCTTGATAAAAGCAAGAATCTCTTCTGTTACTATAATGAAGAACAATACGATCACTTTCAAATTTTAGATATTTAAGTGAATCTAAACGTGGTTCCGAATAAAAGAAAAACTCTTTTGGAGTGTGGGGGTTTATATGGGAGCGTAGAACTGAAATGAAAAAAAGTGTTTCATAAAAGAAAAATAGATTTTTATAAATCAATGAAATAGTTTATAACTTTAATGATTAATGATACATACTTTTTAAATTGTCATTTCTCCCTCTTTTAAAACATTCTTCAATCGTAGATGTCTGGTAGTTAAATTTTAGTTGCAAAGCAAATCAGCACGATTTTCATAATATTCCCAACGTACAGTTGGGTTCTTGTAACTATCATCATCATCGGAATATAACGTTAGTTGCATAACTTTGCCATCCTTTTGTGTATACGGCGAAAATCTTTCATGTCTGGCACCTTTGTATAGAATAGACTTCTGGTGTTGCGGAAAACGTTCTTCGAACTCCTTGTCGCCAATATATAATCGACTAACCCAAGATTTTATTATATCTAAGTGCTTTTCTTCGGCTGTCAAATGATCTGTGGAAATAATATTTCCATCGGTATCTACAGTACGAGTTCTCATTTCTGTAGGCTCTCCTGGTAACAATTGTTCCCAGTATAGACTGTTTCTAAGATCCCAACGTATGTCTGCAACACTTAAATATTCTTGTTTATTTACGTAATATTGAAAATTATTCCATACACTATCTACTAGAATATAGTTTTTGCAATAGACTCATAGAAAATTCCTGTGGATGGCTCAATAAAACGAGCTGAAGTATATTCTTCTGTTATGTCCCGATTTTCGTTTAAATACGTTTTCTTTGGCTTAATACTCCAAGGTGAATTTTCAATTATCGCCACCCATGCATGTGATCTACGATAATGGTACTTATCAACAGGTTTTAGTTCGATCTCCTATAAATAATAATAACATTTTGTACAACTTATGCAACCTATAAAAACATTAAAACTTAATCTTTATTTGTACAAATATCCTACAAGAACAGTGACGGGCATTTAACTAGTAATATGCCCGGCATTGCTGATAGATATATCGGGCATCACGTAGAACAAAATTTCTATCAATTCCATAAGGCCAAAAAGATGACGGAATCTTATGTGCACGTGTGATCATACATTTAACTACCAAACTTTATCGTACATAGAACATAAGAGGGCGGATTGATATTGAAGCTACCTAGCGCTAGATGGCAGCACAAACATAAAAACATTTGTTTTAGAAATTGCAATCTGTCAACGTCAGCTGTTAAAATTGCACCCAAATTCATCGATTAGTTTATTTGTTGTAGTCGTTTGAAGTAAGCAACTTTTGTGTTTCTTGAAAAAGTGAATTTCGTGCAGTGATTAAACACTATTATTTGAAAGGGAAAAAGGCGAAAGAGACAAAAGAAAAGCTCGATAAACATTACGGTGAGTCTGCACCCGTCAGATTACATAGTAAAATACTGGATTGATGAATTTAAACGCGGCCGAACAAGCACTGCAACAATACCATCAATAGGAAGGCCAAAAGAGGTGGTTACTGAAGAAAATATCAAGAAAATCCTCGATATCGTTATGAATTATCGTCGAGTCAAGTTACGTGAGATTATTGAAATGGTAAACATATCATATCAAGGTGTGTTCAACATTTTGCATGAACATTTGCATATGAAAAAGCTATCGGCAAGATGGGTGCCGCGTTTGCTCAGTGTCGAACAAAAACGAGTTCGACAGACCACTTCACAGCGGTGTTTGTATATGATAAAGCGAAATCCTGTTGATTTTTGGCTTCAATTAATAACCTTTGCTGAAACGTGGGTGCACCACTACACACCTGAAACCAAAAATCAATCTTACAATTGGTGGAAGCTGATGGAAGTGCTCCGAAGTAGGCGAATACAGTGAAATCGGCTGGCAAGGTTATGGACACTGTACTTTGGGATGCACACGGAATATTGCTTATCGATTATCTTGCAAAAGGATCCATAATCACAGGAAAGTGTTATCGTGCATTATTGGATCAAAAGACAACGCACCGGTTCACACAGCATTAGATACGATGCTAAAATTACGTCCAGATTTAGCTCCTAGTGACTTTTTCTTGTTTCCAAACTTGAAAAATTGGCTCGCAGGAAAAAGATTCATCTCAAACGAAGAAGTGATTACCGAAACTAACGCGTATTTTGAGGGGTTCCCATAATCGTATTATTCAGATGGTATAAAAAAGTTGGAATATCGTCTTACTAAGTGTATTGAGCTCAAAGGAGACTATGTTGAGAACTAAACGGTCTTTGAAAAAATTTTTTTCCAACTTAGGTAGCTTCAATATCAATCCACCCTCGCTCACTCTTATATTTTTTACTGATCACCCTTGACGCAAATATTAGTCACATTTGACTAATTAACCTTGATGTACATATCGGTCACTGTTGACTTCTCAAACTATATGAATTCCTTCACTACTGCTGATGGACATTTTTGTTGAGATAAAACGCGATTTTTTTCAATTCTGTTGTTATATTATAACTATATATTTGTATAAGAAAATAATATGTTCAATAGTGTAAATAATATATAAAATAATAGTGTTTTTTAAAATTCAAATTTAAATGATAAATAAAATGCGTTCCACTTTGGCGCAATGAGAACAAGACCCATGACTTGACCACCATGCGATTTAAATTTCAGTGGATTTTGCTAAAAGGAAAAAAATTTCGTCACCAACTAGTTGAAGTAACAGTTGCAGTAAGTAGCGACAGCACATATTGAAGATACACACTAATTTTCTTACTAATGTCATCTGAAGTAGCATTGATATTGATATACATACTTGCTATCAGAGCAATATTTACTTTCGTCCGTCTGATCATTGCTTATATTATCCTCAAGGATATCGCCCTCTTCAACTAGAAAATTAATAATAACTGGTATTTAAAGTGCTGCGGTGTGAAAAAACACTATTTAATTAAATATGTACTTATCTTTTAGCTGGAAGTAAATATGTCACAATTTCTAAATAAAAATTGTGATTATTTTGAATTTATATTGCCATAATCGCAAAATATGTGAAAAATTCATAATTGGTCAACGTTGACGGATTTTTCTATCACCAATGATAGTTCAAATGTTAAATTCCTATAAATTAAATTAGTATGAGAATTGTGTACGTGTTATCTATCGGTCATCCATTTTTTGTATGGTAGCTGTCGTCAGTAAAATATTTCGAGCGCTTACTTATTTGAAACAGCATACTTAACACTAGTCCAATATTATACTTCCTCTCGAACCAAATGCTCTTCTTGATGACTTAGATGGAAATTATAACTGATATCGATCCGATGACAAGTAGTGGCGTTCAGAAAGATAACGAGAGCGGAGAAGCGATGATCAATCAAATTTCAGAACAGAGAAAACATTCAGAGTATGAATAATAAAAAGAGACAAACTGGTCCGGGTACTTCTTTGTATCACATTATTGACGTAAAATGTTTTCAAGGCTTATATGTATAAGACAGTTAAGCGCTGGTGCCTATTATGCGCTTAACTTTACGCAACAACAAGGAAAAACTTACAGCAACATCGTATTTAGAGAAAATCACTATCAATGAGGCTTACAAATTATGTTCAGTCGTCTGAGAAATACAGAGCAATTCAGGAAGAAGCCGAGAAGTGACGTGGTCTGCATAACTAAAAACTACGGACCTGCTACATCGTTTTTAACACTTAGCCCATCTAAATGTATGTGGGATGACCTAGGATATTATATTATAGAAGTAATGGTCCTGAAGTAGGCTAGGTTAGGTAAGGGTGGCAGCCAGAATCTCTGACTCACTTAGACCGTTTTGGTCCAATGTGATACAACGGGGACTCTACTTATGCGGAGTCCCCACCTTCGAACCAACCAGCGTTCAATATAAAGCTACTAACACGTTGCAGTTCAGCACTGGCTGCGTCAAAAAGCTCCCTGAATTCAAGAGCGCCCATCGTGGCAATTCCCTTTCTTGCCAGTCCGGGACAGTGACACAGAAAATGATCTACACTCTCCTCTTCATCGATATCTTGGCAGCTGCGGCAAAAATCATTATGTTCGACCTTTAACCTTTATACATGCCTGCATATGAGACAATGTCCGGTTATCACGGACACTAGAATTGAGATTTGTTTCCTATTTCTTAAAAGTAAAAAAGCTGTACTTTTCCTATTTGGAAAAGATTGCATGGTGATCATGCAATCATTTTTTGTTACTCATCTTCCATTTGTTTCATCTTCTGTCTTGCGCCTAAGTCTGAGCTTGCAAGAGAGTAGGAGTAAGCCCACACATTACTGAAGTAACCCACATGTGAGTTAGTTGCACTCGACCCCGAATATGCATCCCGATTCATCGAAAATAAATTCAGAGTAAATCTGGCATTCTTAACGCCTTCTGCTGCGCACTCGGTAAAATCGTTCACTACTTCTGCCGTAAAGAAGAAGCCTCCAGAAGTCTTCGATACAAGCGAGCAACCAGATGATTGGTTTGGTAGATTTCACTTTCTTATGTTCGGAGATTTCCTTCGGTTCCTTCCTGTAAGAGCAAAATGCCCATATGGAAATACTCCATCTGCTCACTCTTGCAAGATTGGATAAACATGTTTTTTGTATATCTGAAATCATTGTTTACTTATGATAAGCTTATAATTAACATGAGACAAAGAAGGTTTAGTACTCTTGCAGATATTTTGTCTCGCTTAGAAATTAAATTCTATTTTACCTATCAATAACTTTGCCCTCTTTTTACTCTCAACTATTTTAATGGCAGAAGTTTTTCGATATATATATATATATATATATATATATATATATATATATATACATATATATATATATATATATATATATATTATAACTTGCCTTTAGTTAGGTAAGATATCTTTGCATTACTTTGATACATATATATATATGTATGTCCTTTATTTATCTAAAAATAATATAAATACAAAAATGTAAAATAAATATTTAAATAAAATATTCACGTAGAACATAGGGCGTCAACAAATTCTCTCTATCGATTTCTATCTCTGGCAAGTAGTTTAGTTTCGTTCCATGTAAGACGAGCAGCTTCATGTTCTTTTCTGATGGACCGGATCCAGGAATTACGTGGTCGACCAGGCTGACGTTGACCTTGAGGGTTCCATTCTAGTGCAGCTCTGGTAATATCTGTTAAGAGTCGTCTGCGAATATTGCCAATTCATGTCCATTTACGTCTTCGTATATAATTTTCAATGGGGCAACAATGTGACTGATTCCAAAGGGTTTCATTGGATATCCAATTAGGCCAGTAAATCCGTAATATCTGTCTCAAACACCGGTTAACGAATGTTTGTATTTTCTTCGTGGTTAATTTTGTAAGGCTCCATGTAGTGCAACCATATAGCAACACAAATTTCACGTTGCAGTTGAATATGCGTATTTTGGTCTTCCGGAATAAGTTGTTAGCGCGCCAAACTTTGTGGAACTTGAGGAATGCAATACGTGCCTTGTTAATCCGGTCATCAGTATCGGCTGCAGAGCCCCCATTTTCTGTAATTTTGCACCCGAGATAATTGAAAGATTCTATATCTTTAAATGTTGTATTATCAATGACGAGTGGTATTGTTATATTACTTCTAATACGCATCAGTTTTGTCTTCTTGATGCTTATTCTCAATCCTACTTTTTTGCCGTTTTCGGAGTCTTTTTAACTTTTCTTGAATGTCCGTAAAGCGGTGTGCCATTAAACATATGTCATCTGCATAGTCAATATCGTTCAGGCATTAGTTGGCTTTCTTTTCCGTTGAAACGGACCTTACACTCGGCATCTCTGTACAACTCACTTATTAGAGTGAAAATTTTTTCAGGTATGCCTTTACCAATTAGTGCAGACCACGTAGAGTGTCGGGATATTGTGTCGAAAGCTCTCTCAAAATCTACGAAAAGCAGGTACAGGGGTGTGTTGTACTCGGCCGATTGTTCAATAATAAGACGTATAGTATTGACGTGATCGACACATGATCGTCCAGGCCTAGAACCAGCCTGTTCGTTTCGTACAATTTGTTCCACTACTGGATTCGCTGCAGTATCAATGTTGCCATTACTTTTCCTATAGCGTTCAGCACGGTAATACCATGCCAGTTTTTACAGTGCGTTAGGTTACCTTTTGTAGGTATTGTAACTACTACACCTTCTTTCCAATCTGCAGGAATTTCATTGTGGAGTCATGTACTTCTGATAAGTGGGGTTAGAAATCCTGCTAATGTGTCAGCACCATATTTTAACAGCTCCGCCGGGATACTGTCAGGACCAGATGATTTACAGTTCTTTAACTTCTTCAACGCCGCTGCAACTTCAGAGCACGTAGAAATGTCCCTTCTTGAGTTGCGTCGCATAGAAAGCATCACCGTCTCAGCCTGGTTATTATTATATTCAGTTGACGACTGTAATGAGAAGTGTTTGCGTCAACGTTCTAGTTGTTGATCAGTTGTTGTTAAATCTGATACATCGTTTGCTTTTAACGTCGCAGTACCTCTTATATTATTGCTGCGCACTTGTTTAATGGCAGAGTACACACCTCGTAGGTTTCCTGTATTTGCGGCTTGTTCCGCTATACCATTGAAATACTTTTCACGGTCAGTCCGTAACATGTAGTTTACTTTGCGAGCAGCCTGACTATATTTTAATTTCATCTGTTCTTTTGTAGTTATTGTTTTGGCTTGTATGCGAGCGTTACGAAGATTTTTTCGATTTTCAATCTTATTATATTTTATTTTGTTTCAGTCCCAGAGTTGATATTGCGGTATTCTTACAGGCCGTAGCTACATCTAACCATGTATGTTGGGCACTGTGTGTCAGGTTGGATCTTAGGTTTTGGGTACATACTATGTTTTGAAGACGGGTTATGTTATGTACTTAACAACTTTTCTTTTCCTTCCGTTCACTGCTGCAGGTCGAAGACGTAGTACTGCTACGACTAGTGAGTGATCACTAGCAATGTCGGACCCTAATCTAGCTCTAACATCCATAACGGATCCCAAGAAAATTCTGCTAACGATAATATGGTTGAATAGTTGAATCTCGCGATTGTTATACGTTCTGAGACTGCCCTGTATTCTATTAGGGCATCTCTAGCCTTTGGTACAATAGCAGACCAACACCATTTACCCTGTGAGAGGTGTTGCCAGAGTGGATAAAATGGTGACCCGAAGGTAGTTGGGTTGTGCCATTGTTCAGCCATAGATTTTTACTTAACCCTAGAATATTCAATTTGTAGGAGACCATTTCCTTACGAACTTGCTCGAGTCTCGATGTATCAGAGAGAGAGTTCTCACATTCTATGTACCAATAATAAACCGTCGTTTAAAGCCAAAAATCGTCATCGTGGGAGGATCGTTGTTTAAATTTAAATTTGTTGACGTCTCTATAATCGTTTGAATTAAGGAAGATTGACTGATTATGCCAAAGCTTCCGATCCAACGTACCGCTAAGCCGGCTAAATACAGTTGAGTTTCAGCGACTAATTGTTATCAGGTTGACACCTACTTTCCAGAGACGCGTCGGTGTTAGTATGCACTCTGGATACTCAGCACTGTATGCCTTCTCACATTAGCTGTCATCAGACGGGTGCCTGAATGGCAGTACCAGGGAGCACTTGGTCTCAGACCGGAAGTTGTGAGATGCTTAGGAACTTCGGGCAGAGGAATCACTTCTTGCTACCCCCAAGTGGATAGCAGACAGAGAGCTTTCAACCTCTGAGAAAAACCCCACCCCCGATCTTTGATGCGTAAAAAATAATAAATAAAGGTTTTATTATGCAAATCCATTTATCAGTTCGAAAAAATCCTACCTTCAACTAACGGCAAGTTGTAATAATGGCCGTAAGACAAATAACAATTCAAATATTGCAATGGCAATCAAATAAAGAATTGGTTTTATTTTAATTTATTTAAATAAATATACAAAACGTTATAGCTATGTACATACAATCAACACAAGTAAATAAAGCTCGTTCTTCAGTAATCGGTTTAAAACGTTGCCAAAAAATATACGTATTTATTATTTTACATTACGATACATGTATTTAGCCTATATATCTTATGTACCATAAATTTAGTTTCCATCTTAAATAAAAAATATTTAATTTTATATTACAATTATGCAAAACATTGGATTAAAATGCAAAACATTATTAATATATCCGACTATACGGATGAATTAATATTCGTTTTTTTGGACCATTAACTATAAAGTGACGAGATGGAATGATGGTGTTGCCAGCATGTGAAATTTATTGAAGCATACACTAGTTAAAGTCCTGAATCAAGAAAACAAGATTGCGCAGGTCCGTTATTTAGTTGTGTGTGATTGTGTTGTGACGTAGACATAGAAAATGTGTTGTGAACAAAAGTACATTTTTGTATTGAAAGCAGGCCGAAATGTACAACTTTGGTAGCCCGATGAAGGTCTTCTTCAAATTGCTTCAAACTCAAAAGTTTTACTCGACTGCATCTCTTTTCTGTCCATTTAAAATTTTGTTCAAATGCACCCGTTTAGAAGTTATTTATTTATTTCCAGTTTTGTGCCAAAAATCTCTCACGCTTTTTACAACAAATACTCATTTGTATTCTATGATGACGTAGATGCGCAGTAGAAATTTATTTTGTACAGATGAGTGCGCAATCTTGTTTTTTTGATTCAAAAGTAAAAGTAAAGAATAGTGTTTTTGCATAAAAATTTTTAACATACGCTTGTAAGTAGAGTTGTAAAAGTATTGAGTATTTGCCTACCGGGTACTTAATACCGTACATATGTATTTCCCGGTACTCAATTCCCAAAACTAACTACTTTCAGAGATGCATTTCCATACGAAAATTTTACTTAAAAATTTTTGAAATTAATAAAACTCCGTTTTGAGGAAAGTTAAGCGTCTTTAAATCATTTGCAACAGTAAATAAGCCTGGCTGTTTATTAAGATATTTTTAATGGATTATTAAATTTGCGAATCCATGAATTATTGTGGAGTACGCGTTTTAATAAAATAGAATTTTAACTTATTAAATATTTTTATTTTGAAATAAGATAAAACGTTAAAAGTAGTGAGTAGTATCGAGTACTTAATTGCAAAAGTATCGAGTAGTCAAAAGTAAGCGCTTTTTATAACTCTATTGTTTAAAGTCGCTGGTACTGACCTTCAAGCATAAAGTAAAATTTTTTTCGCGGTCGAATCTTGATTGAATCAACATGGTTCGCCATACAAAGTTTTGAGACCGAACCTACTTTGTTCATTGCTGCGAACCATGAAGAAATTCCTTTTGTCTTATACACAGTCTTACAAAGCTTTCTACAGAAAATCGGTCCATAAAAGCCTCAATATGAGCAAAAAAGAGCAATATTCCAAATGTATTTATATATTTACTTTTTGTATTTGGCAATTAATCCCTACATACAGTTTAAATATATTTTTACATAACCATAATAATTAAACGTAAAATAATAAAAATTACCAAAATTGAACGTATGGAGAAAAATCAATAAATTTTTCAAATTTGTTAAACTACTCAGAGGGTTAACACTAGCATAATTAGGTCTAACTGAATTGAATTGAACTGATAACCAAGCGAAACATCATGAAGGGCGCTCATTGCTTTAAAATTTTTTTATCGTGGAAATTATTCGGGTCGTGAACAACTCAAGCTATCTAAACGAAATTTGACAATAGATTGAGTTGAGGTGAGTTGATGTTCAAGTGCAGTGTAGTGTGGCATCGGGGGGACCTAAAAAATTTTCCACGCACATATAAAAACGTTTACAATCTCTGGTAACAAACTCATTTATTAACCCTGCAAAGCGGTTGAACGGATTCAAACGAAGTACCGGTTCTCCCTCGAGCCTTATCTAAACTTCACCAATTTCGAAACAAAATTTAAGCTTTCTTGAAAAGTTCGCTAGAGTTCAATGCACCGATTATAACAAAGGCACATTGCTTGAATAGCACTCGGTGTTGCATAATTTTACAAAAAAGTTTCTTTAATATAACGCGGTAAACAACGGCAGAGTAACCATTTTTATAGAAAAAATAATTTTTGCAAAAATGTCAAAACATATTTATTTATTTATTGGAAAGCATTTCTAACTAATCAAAAAATTTCATAAGAGTATCTCTACCTGCTGAAGTTATATGCGGATTCGAATACGAGTATTGCACTCTTCTCCCACAAAATCACTTCACATAAAAATTTCATAACTCAACAGTAAATTATATTTTTAGAAAGAAAGGCAAAACAACATTTTTACAGACTGTTAATCTAGAAGTCCTAAAGCTTCCACAAATACCGAAAACTTCAATAAAATTAGTTGTTTTAGCTACAGAACACGATCAAACCTTCCTTACCTACTATTGATGTTTTCAACGTATTCTATGCAAAAGAACTAGAAGTATACGTGCTCTTAAAGACTTTCATATGGTATTTAATGTTTGGAGTAATCATGTTTACCATCGTTACCTGAGCATCGGAGATAACATATAAAAAAATATTATCTTTATTTTATAAATGTTGTTTTACCGTGAGATACACGGATTGCTTTCGAACATACGGTTTACAACTCAACTCTACTTCAGTTGAAATGTTTCAATTTGATGTTATCGATAACAACTTATCCTATCAAAAAATTTTAAGTTGAATTTATATCGCCTTACAGCTTTTTTGTGATGTTGCCGTTTACAACCCAGTGGTAGTGCAGATGACAAAAATATAAAAAATTTACAACTCATCACTAGCAGTTGTTTTGGATAAATTATTAACAAAAAATGGAAGCGGGTAAGTAAACTTTTTTTAACATGTTTTAAACTAATTTATTAATTGGCGATTTCGGACAAATTTATAGAAAAAGAAAGTAACAACAAAACGACAGTTTGATAAACTTGTTGAACTCATGGAGAAGCATCCCGAAAATGGGCGAGGCAAGCCTCAATTGGATGCAGCAAATATAAAACCAAGGAATTGTTGGAGGAATTTTCCGTAGAATCAAGCAGCTTAGAACCACCATCAAAAAGTTCTCGCAAGTGGGGACGGGTAATTAGAAATCATGAAAGTTGAATGATGATTTATTTCTCTTGTAGGTTTGGATGTGTGTTAAGAATATATATTACAAGTTTTCAATTATTTAAAAAGTACAATATATAACATT
The DNA here is from genome assembly GCA_956483585.1 of Gymnocheta viridis. Lineage (NCBI taxonomy): Eukaryota > Metazoa > Arthropoda > Insecta > Diptera > Tachinidae > Gymnocheta > Gymnocheta viridis. The sequence continues at coordinate 71,034,565 of OY101440.1, forward strand.
ATTATTTACGCAGAAATCAACAAAGCAATAAACTCTATTGAAATCCCTGCAACTTCTAATAAGAGGATCAGAATTGGCATTATATGCTTTACTGGTTTTAATTGCAAGAGGATAGTAGTAGCGAGTACATGAAAAGAAAAAAGTTTTCAATTAGAAAGTATGATCCAGTATTTCCATTGATTATGTTTAAAACAAACATTACATTTAGCATTGTTCTACGGCTCGATAAGGATGGTAACTTAATAAGAGAAAGTCGAGAACTATATGAAGGAAGATTCAGTGGATTCCATTGAAATCTACGAAGACAAAACAATAAAAACTGTTTTTGTACAGACTTAATGGTAGCAATATGCACTTTATACGTTGGATCCCAGATAATTGAGCCATATTCCAGGGTAGAACGAACAAGTGATGTAAACAATTGTTTTGTAATATATGGATCATCAAATTTCTTAGCACATCGCTTAATGAAACCAAGGTAATATGTTGTATAAAATTAAGTTTAGGATCCATTAAAGTTACAAGATCCGTAAAAGTGAATACATTTTCCAGCTCATAACTCCCCAACGAGTATCCAACATTAATATAACTTTTTCGGAAGAAACACATATGCTTACATTTCTTAAAATTTAATTTCATCAAATTTGCATTACAGCAAGAGTATAAAGAATTCAAGTCTTCTTGACGAAATTTGTGGTCATTGTAGTTATTAAAGCTGTAGAATATTCTAACATCATCAGCATACATTAATATGGTTGAGTATTTAATTGTATTGGGTAGATCATTGATAAATAACGAAAACAATAGAGGTCCAAGATGACTTCCTTGAGGGACCCCAGATTTAACCAGTATTGAATTTGATGTGATATTTTTAAGAATAACTTTTTGCTTCCTATTGGTAAGATATGAACGAATCCAATTTAAACAGTTTCTGCTAAACCCCATTAGATGAAGCTTTTTTAAAAGAAGTATATGATTAACTTTATCAAACGCTTTACTGTAGTATACACTACATCAGTTTCTTTTTTGTTAAGAAAGCCACGATTAACTGCAGTTGAGAGTTCTAACAGGTTAGTTACAGTTGATATATGTATGTAAGATACTTTCGTCGCAGCCTCGTCTTCGATCGCATGTAGAAATCCTACTGCATTAGCAGTAAACAAAAATAGCCACAGAAGCAACAATTTGGAAACTGAGCATCTAGAGCTGTTCAAAAATATTGAGCAGTTACAGAAGAGTGTATAAAAAATTACGAAACAAACAGGAAGTTGCCGCAAATAAAAAAATTAAATTTGATTTATATAAAAAACAAGCACTTTCTTCGTTGTAAAATAAATATAAAAAATATCCATTTTACCATTTCTTAAAAAAAACACAAATTTTAACTAAAATTTATTTTAATTTTCCGCCTCAATGTCACTTTTTAGGCTCACAACGTCAATACAAATTCAACTGAAATTACATAGTTGGAATTCGTAAAACCAAATAAAAGTTAAGTTGTTAAATTATAGGCGTTTACATTGCCTCGAAATCCAGTAGATTTGATTTAAAATCTTTCTCAAAATCTAGATCGTTTACATTGCATTTTTGGATATTAGCAAGATTTTATTTGAATAACAAAACCAGCTGACCAATATTTAAAATAAAAAAGTATACACACATATATATATGAAAATTGCGTTTGATACCAAACAATATCGGAAAATATTGGACATTTATTAGTATTTTGTTTATTTTTTTTTTGTACCACAAATTTAATATAGGGCAATATTAGGAAATAGGCATTCAGTAAATTACCTCTTATTTACCATTTGCACTTCATTTATATTTTCCCTTTTATTTATTTTTTCCATTTTGTTAATTAATAGTTGCGTTCGAGTACTTTTGCAGTAAAATGCAGTAAATGAGTAATTGCTGAGTAAAGAAAAAGATTAGATTAGAAGAAAGATTAAAGAAACAGCTGATTACAAATCAATGTAGTGTTCAAATATATGTATTTACACTTTTGGCTGCTCAACTCTTTTTCTGGTTGGTACTCGATGAAATTATTATTATATCCAGTGGTGCATTTAGGCCTGCTTCCTGCCTAGGTACTCTTTAATATGCCGCCCTTTTCGATTATATGTAAGTGATTATAAAAAATATCGATTTTTTAAATACTTAAATTTTCATGTATTCAGTTTTATTAACTTAGACACTGTTTAAAGCTATAATTACTTTACGGAAGTTATCGTAAATACATAAACAGCCCAATTATAAACAAAAATTCCTAATGAAACTTTATCCTTTTTCCTATTACGAATAAAAATTCCCTCAATTTACTTTTTAGTCCGTTTTCATTAAACGTGTAAAAGGAAAAAAAAGAAAAGCTAAAAAGTAGTTATTCTAAATATATTTAAGTCTGGGTTTTCCTTAAAAAATTGTCCCCACAAAACAGAAGGGAGTTTGAGTTAAATGAATACATTATTGCTCGAGAAAAACCTTTCCTCATGAAACAAATTATCTTTTGCAAAAAACTTATCGAAATTATACTAACGAATTTCGTGGCCTAATTAATGATATGTTGTTTTCGATACGGCACTTATATTGCAATTTTTCGAATTTTTTTGTATGAAAATTTACATACACATTAAAAAAGTTGAAATTTTATATGTAATGACTTCTTTTAATTAATTAATTGTGAATCAAAATTTTATTACATCTAAGATTGTAGAGCAGACAAAAAATTTTTACAATTTTTAATTAAATCGCCAGTGTGCAGGAAACAATATATATATTATATTATTGTGATCCTGTTGATTAAAGTTTAAAACAAAAATGAATGGCATACCCATTCATAACGATATCCTAGCGATTTTTAATAAAATATGAGTTATTTTACTTTTTCTTAACAACATTATAGATAATGGACCGATTTTTTGATTTGAACAGGTTTTCGGAAATAAAATATATGATTTTTTTAATTTGCTTAAAATTACTCCAATCTTTTGGCCATTTCAAAGCAGATTCATATCAGTTTTATTTTTCATATATATTTCAATTATTTTATGCATGCATAAAAGTTTTTTTTTTAATTTTCAAGCAACAAATGGAAAAAATTTTATACATGAATAGGGTGTGTTAAAAAAATGTATTCGGAATTTTATAATTTTCTTTCAAAATTTGAGGTTTTAAATAAAATAAATTTATAGACATACATATGAATGTTAAAATAGAAAAAAAATCTTTTGTGAAAAATAAAAGTAACTTTAAATATAAGTTTTTAATATGAATACTATTTTTCAAAAATAACTAATTAATTTTTTTTTGGTGTTAAATTTTTATTCGCACTTTTTCCCAAAATTATTATTTTACTTATTCAGTAAAACATTAACCATTTTGTTAAAAACAAATTGCAATTGATTACACTATGCGACAGTCAAAATCGGGATGGGATGAAACCAACGGGAAATGTTTACCGGTAAAAAAGAAGTTATACGTGTCCCGGCGTTTCGCTGGGATTTGAAGTTAGTAACTATCATATAGGGAAAATTGTCACCTTTCGGGGTCTTTTTTTGACATAATTCGAGAACCACTAGTCCGATTTTGCTGAAACAAATTAAAAAAAATTGGGAATTACAATTCCTTTAATCTGTTCATAAGCAACAGTTTCGGAGTTATAAATAAATGTATGAAGAAAAAAACTATTTTTTGAGTAAAAAATTGAATTTTTTTATTTTTAATTCATAAAAAATCCAAAACGGTAAAAAAAGTGTCTAGACCTATTACTTTCACGTAAAGTCACATAACCTATGAACAAAATGAGACATAAATCATGAAAAGCGGAGTAGTGGTTCTCGAGTTATGTCAAAAAAAGACCACGAAAGGTGACAATTTCCCCTATATGATTGTTACTAACTTCAAATCGATATATCTCGATTCCTAGACGTGACACAGCGAAACGCCGGGACACGTATAACTTCTTTTTTACCGGTAAACATTTCCCGTTGGTTTCATCCCATCCCGATTTTGACTGTCGCATAGTGTTATTGAGGGGTATAGCATGTTCCTATGCGCATTTCACTGTTGCTAATGCAGATCATCAGGGAACTTTACCCAAATATTTCTTAGAACAACTGGAGATATTATATTAAACCTTCATTAAAACAAATGAAAAGTTTAAATAATTTTTTTTTAATCAGGGCCTATTTTATTAATTTATCCTTTCGGGATTTTGCTCGTGCAAAAACATCATTTAAATGTTCATAGTTTATTTCCTGCATAAATTGGGCTTCTATAGACAATAATGCAAGAGCATGAAGTCTATCTTGGTCCATACTTTCCCGTAGATAGTTTTTTACCCTTTTCAGGGTGGAAAAATATCCTTCCAAATCATTAGGGAACTTTACCCAAAAAATATCACTTAGAACAAATGGAGATATTATATTATATTTGGTAAAGTTCCCTGATGATCTGCATTAGCAACAGTGAAATGCGCATAGGAACCAGCTATACCCCACAATAATCAATTTCAATTTGTTTTTAATAAAATTGGAAATAATTTACTACATACGAGTATGTAGGTAAAATATTAATTATAGGAACTAGTGCGATTAAAGATTTAAAATACTAAAATTTTATCAATTTCCATAAAAAGGACCAAATTAGATTTTTGTTATGTTTAATATATATAAGACTTTTTAAAATTATATATTAAGCTATTTTAATTATTCAAATGCGTTCTTCGACACAAAAAAACCACTTGGGTCATTCTATCTTTCCGGGGTCGCAATTTTTTAACGTGGTCAAAATTTTATTAAGCATTCTGAATTAAGATTTGATTAACCTTGTAAGAACTACGGATCCTTATTTTAAAATTAAATTTTGTACCCGGCGATATAAATGTTCAAAATTATCAAAATGCAAATAAAATGATTGTTTTTGTTAAAATCAATGAATTTATAAAGTAGGGAAAATGTAGGGAACTTTTTATGTGAGTGGAAGCAAAAAGGGGGATTTTTTTCAGCCTTGTTGAGAATATCATTTTTTTAATTCTGTGGTCAGAATCGGTAACCATCTAAGGCGACTTACTAATTAAAAAGTAAATTCAACAATTGAATTACTTAACATATATAATTTAATAGAAATTTCGTATTCATTTAAATCAATACTTGGCCAAATTAATTTTCGAATATGAATTGCCCTTAAAATATTTTCCTTTAAATTTTGGCGCCCTTTAAATTATGGCGCCCTAGGCCGGGCCTCACGGGTCTAGGCGTACATCCAGCACTGATTATATCACGAACATTTCAAGAGAACATAAACAAATTATTTTCTGCAATCTTTTCCATATGCTTATTTTTATTTTATTTGATTTTGTTAGTTTGTGTCCGATTAAATTTATTCAAAAGAATGTCACTAGCTGTTGATGCTATTGATTACCTTAAAAACAAGTGCAGTACTAAGTAACCATATATTTAGCACTTTCACAGCTCCAAAGAATTAAAATAACACAAAGAAAAGAAAGTTCAAAAGTTATTATGAACACTTATTTCCTTTTAAGAGATTAATAAGCGAATAGTGTGAAAATAATTATTCATTTTAAATATTATTATTATTTCCATTATTCTCTTTCTATATAATTTTTTTACAAATTGTATACCTTTTGTTTGTTTAACTTTTGTATCATGTTTTTTTTTATTTTTACTAAATTTTGCTACCAAAATTTTCTACGGTAAATATTTTGTGTAAAAGAACGCAGAGCAGTAAAATGCAGTAAATTTCAGTAAACATTTTTAAAAACTTTTAGGTACTCGAACGCACTTAATATTTTTTTGTTTGATTTCTTTTTATTTATCTAAGGTCAGTTATTATTCTTGCACAGCGCAGTATTTTTTAGCAAAATTTGAGAAAAAGACATAGTTGCATCACTAAGTACTACTAGATTTCGGGTAGATTTTGTCAAGATCTAGTAATGAAGTAGATTTGATTTTGTACGGGAAATCTAGTCAATAACAATCAGATTTTGCTCGAAATCTAGTAAGTAAAAGACTACTAAAGTAGTCCCAGCTATGCTACGGTCAATTTTATGAAGCAGATCTATCGTGAACAGTTCTGCAAAGTTTTCTATTTAAAGCAATTGAAGTCGGTCTATTAATGGTTAAAATATGGGCAAAAAATGGTATTCTAAATAACTTTTATATCTAAAAATTTTTGATGAGTTTCATACCTACGACACACCAGGTGGTAATCACAAACGCTACTTATAAACCTCAGAGCACTTTTTCATGTTAGACTATTTTACGCGTTTAAGTACATGATATTTCTTATTCATTTTAAAATACTTAACCTTAAAATTATTGATAGAAATTGCTGTGGTTGGTGTAATTCCACTCTTTTTAACGCATACAATCACACATATTCGAACGCATACATTAATACTGCCTTACATAATAACTAAACAATCGAAAGGCAAAAATCTTTATTTTTTGTTTGTTTCTTTAAATTTATTTTTGTACGTTTATTAGTATAATACTATGCATGCATATTACAGTATTTATCGAATTTCTTTTCGTATATAAAAAAACCATAATTATTTATTATATTAAGGAGAAGTAATTTTTTTTACACGGTACACATTAAGTACATATCCCAAAAAATTTTAATTTGTGCAGTAACTTTTCAACCGCCAAGAAACATCATAAAAACTTCAAACAATTTATTGCGCTATTTTTTACTTTGACTTTTTCTCAACACAAATCGATGGGTAGTGAAGACACTATGTAAATATACAAAACTAGTGAAATTGAATTTAAGTTTTGTTTTTAAAAATGTCTTAACATTTAATTTTTTATGATTATTTGTCATTTTAGAAAAAAAACTGAATTGATGCTTATATCCTATGCCTGCCGAAACAACAACAAGAAGGTAAATTTAATATACATACATACATAATAAATTTTTTGGTGATATTCATTCATCTATTTTGTGAAATGAAATGCTAATATGTAAAATCATTTAATTGATAATTTGGCCTTCCCGCAAGCCTAATTTAAAAAATAGGCTGTGTATATTCAACGCTTAAACATATTCAATCCCACTAGCGACCATTATTAGCTTTAGAACTACATACAATTGTGAAATAAAAATTATTTAACCGATTTTGTAAAAATTTTCCATTGGTTAATCTTTAATTTTGTTGTTTTCAACTGGTTTAGTAATGTTTTTGAAAGTCTTATTTTTATCCCCCAGTTGCTTTTTTACGGCTTAAGCGGATTTTAGAAGAATTTTAAAAGACCTTGTGAATTTACTATACCTATGATTTTTTTAAAGTATCACATGAGAGAAAGTTATTTGTTTAATTATGAAATTGTTTTTCGATAATAGGTAATTTGTATTAATTGAAACATCTTCGATATTTTTCCATCCTGGTCAGATGATCTATATACTTATATTGTGAGTGCAGCAGCACGTTTCCTTAAAATTTCTTTCCTATTTCTGTATAACTGATATAAGAGTTCATATGTACATCTATGTCGAATATAACCTTAAGAATATTGAAAGTCTTTCTGCAGTGGTACTTTGAAACTTTTAAAGAAACTGTCCTAATTTATTTTAAAGCACTAAGAAATAAAACATCAGCTATACATCACGCTTTCTTATGTAAGTATATATTTAACAAGTTGTTGCACATCAGGAAAAATAAAGTAGCTTATAATTTTTTTTTGTATTTTGCTCAATAGCGTGATTAAATGGTTCAAAATAGGTGGTTTTATATCTAACAACTAATCCTGAAAGAGTTAAGGTTTAAATTCAATTCATATGATATGCATATATTATTCCTTTCTAATTAGTAAGTTTTCTTGAATAAAAAACGCAAGCGATTTCTGTTTTTTTATCTGGAAGATATTGTAGTTCATGTTTAATGAGACTTATAAAAAATTAAATCAAATTTTTACACCCAAAACTATTGAAATTTGCTTATGCTACTACAGTATATTTTTCAAAAGTTTACATTAAGTCCAAGCTAAGTGCTAAAACGGCAACGCTGTTTACAATTCTATAATAAACACTGCTGTAAATATTAACGTGGGATTGGCAGATATATATATATATATGCAAATACATATGGGTGTATATGTATAGATATTAATTTCTATTAGGCACAACTTCTATGTAAACCTTGTTAGTGGATCAGGTTAATACGATGATTACGTGTATTTCGATACGTGAAATCGGCTTCGAATCGCGGTTGTTTAGAAATTATTCTGTTTTTTCCGTACTTTTTTATGACTATTAAGCAATATAATAACATTTTTTCTTTGTACAATGTACAAATCTCTAAAATTGCAAAAATTCTTAAAAATATGCGAACATCAGAAAATTTGCATGATTCAATATTGACTAAATAACAGAAAAAATATATTGTGAAAAAAGATTTTTTAAAATAAGAAGTAAAAGCAATAAAAATAATCAAAATCAATACAAATTCTTAAAAAAAATAAACATGTTTAAAGGTTCCTGATTTGACACCGGGCCTACGAACGTCTGAGGTTTGTTCAATTCCTGAACTACAATATGTTATTTTTTTATTAAAAAAAATTTGTTTTTTTAAGAATTTTGGATAGTTTGAATATATTTTCAATATGAAGGTAATATTGGAAGATTTTAATCATTACACTAGCAGATTTATGTAAATAGTTTTTTATCAATTTTGGGAGAATTTCTTCGTAAGAAAAGGTTTAATACTTTTCTTACGATTCAAATCATTTCTTCGTTTAGTCGAAGACCGTTGGCTTTTTGATAGACGTTAAAACACTTCTTGGATGTGTAAAAACAGATCTAAGTGCTAATAATGGGATCTTCATATTTTTATAATGCACTCTAGGCAAGAAAGGAGTACAAATTTGTTACGGAATTCATAATTTTTGGCTGACTTCGTAAATGCAGTTTGCAAAGCAACACTAGTGACTTGGCCTCCTATATGATAATGACGTGAGTTCATAATTGCAATGCAACCTTTTTCCATGCGTTACAGTAACAAAATTTGTGCATGGTTTTCATTTGCTGTTTTGTCTGTTCTTATCATGAAGTATTGGTTTGCCTTGTAAACGCATGTTTGCAGTGTTGCTTTGCAAACTGTGTTTATAAAGTCAGCTTATACTATGGAATAGAGATGAGCACCAGTCACGTGATTAGTGTGAATCATGCATGATCGTGATTAATTTTTTTGTCAATCACGTGAGCGTTCGTCCGCTTAATATTAATTTGTTTAATTTAAATTCCTAATTTTTTTTAATTATTTTGTTTTTTTCGTGTTTCGTTAGCGTGATTTTTTGTGATTATGACTTCCTTCGTCACTCTATTCTATGGTGAAGGGTATATAAGATTCGGCACAGACGAATATTTTACTCTTACTTGCTTTTATATTAAACTTATCTGATGATACATAATTTTTCAAGTTCTGTTCGAAAACCTCTAGAAATCACAAAACTTTTTATTTAGCGTAGAAAATATAATAAACAAAAAATTGTCTTAAAATCCTTTTATATCTTATTAAAAATAATGAAACTTCTGCTAACTTACATACATACGAGTACATATGTATGTTTGTGGGTAGCATATGTAAACAGTGATTTTAAAACCCAACAGATATTTGAAATACGAACTCTGCTTTGATTGACAACATATTTGACAGCTGTTTGGTTTGGTGAGTGTTGGTTTTCTGATGCCGTTTCTACAATTCCGTCATCAGTGTTCACGTGTGTTACCATGTTGGCTCTGTTACATAAATGTGATTTATAATCTTTATATAAGAACATTTAAAAAATTCGTTAGATGCCCATAATAATTTTTTTTAAAACACACGTGGATGCCGAAGAAGTCTATGTATTAGAATGTATTCATCATATTTGTTAGATATTTCAGAATGTTTTCCACTTTAAAATTACATAGTAAACTAATAAATGATTGATTAACCATTTCCTAAGGAATATGAACCCATTTTGTCATATTTTAAAATTTCAGTAAATTCAATGTTTAAAACTTCCGTCAAAATATGTATTTGTATACCATAGTGAAGAATACTTCTTTTAGAAAAAAAATATAAAAAATATTGAAATGGAGTGATCACAAGTGATTAATTTTTTGTTTCAATCACGCGAGCGTGCATGAACGTGAGTACAAAGGAATTGAGAGTGCATGAGCAGATTTTTGGCGTAATTTTTTTGCTATATTTTAGTTTTTTCGAATAATTTTTTATTAATAATTGTACGTAATTACTTGAATTGTTTTAGGTTTATATTGAAAGGAATTGCTTAGGTCAAGTTCAAATCTGACTTTACTCATTTCTTTTTTAATTTTAGAAGTTTTTTTGATAAATTAAAATTATTCTTATTAAGAAAGTAATGTTGGAACAAAATGATAATAAATAATTCGTTTTTTCCAGCGCTATTGGCAGCTGAGATCAAGCTGTTTTCCATTTATGTATTTTTACTTGGTTTTTGTCTTTTATCGTTGAATTTCTTAGTAATTCAACCAACTGTGACAGTGTAATCATTTAGCTTGACGGATGACACCATTTTTAATAATTAATGTTTTTACGTAATTAATTGAAATTTTTTTTTGGCTTATATTGAAATGAATTTCTAGGTTCAAATTCAAATCTGACTTTACCAATGTATTTTTTAATTATGATTTTTTTTATCAATTAAAATAATTTCTATTAATAATGAATGTATTATTGGATCAATTTATTCATCAGACTAGCAGCACGGATCACTAATAATGTTTTTTTAACTTTTTCAATTATTTTAAAGTTTTTTTTGTCCTGAGTGTGTATGGGCATGAGCGAAAAGTCATTCACGATCCCATCTCTAGTTTATATTTACAAAATATCCAAGTTGTGTTTAATTCTTTATTAGCATTTTTAATAACTTCTTCTACTTATACATTTGTGTTTATTTTAAAGAGCAACTATTCTCTTAATGGCCCCACAATACTTTTAAAGTAATCCACCCTTCATTTCTATAGTCCAAAAAATGCAATAGCTTACTTTCCGATTTCTGTTTCCAAATAAAAACTAAACATTCATCATCTCCATACGGGGAGCATTCTGCTCACCGCTCTTTGTTCAATTTAATATCATCTATTCCCCAGACAATATTATTTTCATACATGGTTTCATGTAACAATTAAGAAATGGGCTTCAGTACCACCAGAAGCCAGACGATAGCAGTTTTTATTAGCATTTGCTTTTGGTTGAATATCTACACCCATTATGAAATAATTTTACCATGTCCACATTTAAAACTGGATTACTACTAATTCTGGTATTTTGCACATCATTTTTTATTTTCTTTAACTAACAATAATTTTTGTATATTCCACTTAATTTTTATACATTTACTCTAAATTAAAATAATTTTCACCATGCGTAACGGCTTAATTTTATTTTTGTTTACAATAATTTTTGACATTTGGGTAGACTTTACACAAACAAAAATTCCTTATTTTTTGTTTGTACGTTACATGCGCCAAGATAGTCAACGAAATAGCGTCGATTATGGGAATTCAAAAACTGGGGAAAAATTCGGGGAAAGTTTATGGGAATTTCATGTGGAGGAAAATATGTGGTGAGACACAATAGTTGCTAGCTTATTGTGGCCACCATAAAATGAGGCCCACTAATTATGAAAGTAAACACCTCAAGGAACAAAATGAGCCAATCGTGATAAAAATCGTGTGAGCTCCTTAAAGTGGCCCCAAGAAACCGTTGCTGGCTTATTGTGGCCATCAAAGATTTTCTCAAGGAATGAGGCCTACTAATTATGGAAGCAGACACCTTGAGCTACAAAATGCTGAAAATCGTGTGGCCAGTTCCTGTTGTTACTGTTTCGTTCTGTTCTGTTCAGTTACTGACTTATCTGTAGAAAATAGAACATCACGTTAAGTGACAGCCAAGAGTGTGTATTAGGTTTTTAGTGTGAAATATTACAGATTTTGTGTTAAAAGTCAGAAAATTTTATTTTACAAAATTATGCCTAGTTCGCCTAATTTTATTTCGAAAATCGACCAAATTTCCATTGTGCCATTTTCAGGTTTTCGAACAATGTAAATGTATATTTTTATATTCACTCGCAATTTTAAACTTATTTTTTTAGTTATCAAGATAAATAAATAAATTGAGAAATATATAATTATACTTATACACATCATATTAAGATCTTTGGGCTTATAATATTTGAAATACCAAATAAAGTTGTTAACTCTAATTTAAGGTAGAACTAATTACCTCCAGTTTAGCCTTCTTGGTATTGTCCTGTAATTTTTGTTCTTCGTCTGCTTTTTGCTTCAAAAGTTCGTTAATATCTTCATTTAAGTGACTACTTAAATCTGGCATTGATCGCAACTTGTATCTTTGTTCAGTTTTAAGAATTTCTTCTTTTTCTTCTTCTATACTCATATCAAATATTTTTGCAGGATATGGAACACTGCGCTGGTTATTCTCTACAGTACCCGAACGAGCAACACCAGATACAACAACAGCTGGAAGTCCAGCACCAATCAGCATGCTACATAGAAGTGTCGCCATTTCAAAGCTATTCCCACTACGCCGTCTTAACAAACTAGATGGTGATATCATCCTGTTCGGCTGAAATAAAATAAATATACATGTATAATAAAAAGGATCCAAGTATTTTAAAATATAAATCGGTAGCTAAAATGCAAAAAGGCGTAACTGACAAACATATACTTTTAAAGAAGAAACAAAAAAATTTATAAAATGAAAGCTACAAACATTTTCAACGATGTTTTTTTTATTTCACTTTAAACATACCGACAAATATTTTTTAAAACAAAAAGTTTTATTTTTTAAATTATTTTAAGAGTTATGTTGGATACGTCTTTTTGACTTTTGTTTTTCTGAAAAGACGTGTCTACAATAAATAAGTTTAAACATATAGTAGAAGAAGATATTTTATAATATATAAAATGTCTATTTTCTATTTTGAAAGCAAAGGTTTTTAATTTTGAATTTGAGTTTGTTATATAATTGGAGATTTAAACAGTGTCCCATTAACTCATATTGTCATAATGTCTTAACCCATTCGCAGACAGTTTATTTTCAATTTGTCCATTCGTGCGGCATAGACTGTATCTTCTGATATACTGAAGATAATTAATCCGGAATTACAGCAAAGTTATTGGAATTAAAAATAAAGTTATACTACATGAATTTTGAAATAATTTAATATTACGGCTATCCCCGTCATTTCCCAGCCAGAATTACAAATCGATCAGACATGACACGACGGGAAGTCCTGTCTTGACGGCGCTTACAAAAAAAAATGGCGGTAAATGCCTGTCAAATAATTAATATTGTGCTTTAAACAAAAAACTAATAAAATAATAAGACTTTTTCAATTACGTTTATTGTTTTGTCATATCCAAACAGTAGAAATTTGAGAGAAGTGTGAAAGAAATTACATAGAGCTTGTTCGTCCTCGCCATATTTTTTCGTTTTATTATTTTAAAACGAAAGATTTTGTGACTAACGTTTGAATCCCCGAAATACATTATATTATTCATAAGTTTATTCAGTTAAAAACTTTTATTGAAAGTTTTTAATATATGTACATGCAAATGCATTTTAAAATAATTTTTGATTTGGAATATTGTCATAAAAATAATGACAGTCTGCAGGTAGAAACTTGTTGAGATCCTGTAAATGTTGCCATTTTTAATTAAATTTGTATTACCAGCTCATGTAATTGGGAAGGTGCAACAAGTGTGAATCTGTTTCCAAATCTATGTGGAAGCTGTTCAGTTATATTTGTATTGAAGTAAATGATTCCAGTTGGATCGTACGAATCATATTGACAGTGGGACATCTGGCTTTATTACTTAAAATCAAATATCATATTCATGCTGAAGTATTTATTCATGCAGTGTTTCCGGACTACCATAGTTATTATATTGTGCTGTATTACTAATTTCGAAGTCGAGAGTAGTTGAATTTGCAGAGAAATCGCTATAAAGGTAATTATTGTAATATTTCTTACTAAACTGCTGTGTATAGCAATAATATTACATTATAATTATAAACAATGCAAAAGTTTTTTGTTATTTGTGAAATATTAAAATTCAATTTATATGAAAACGTTGTTTTTTTTACAACTGCAAAGACACTCACAACACAGTACAACCCATGATTTTGATACTCAATTTTAAGAATTGCTCCAAAAATAAGAACTTTTGCATCATTCGTTTTGTAGTTACGTTCCTTTGTTTTTTTGTTAATAAAAGCGTAATTTTTGATTGCAGATATGGAAAATGTTGTCAAGACATGTAGTTTAATGACATTTATAATAATCAATCATAAGCTTGATTTTAAATTTTTTGTTAGTTACGTCTTTTTTGCATTTTATCTAACGATAGGTATTGTATAATAAATTGAAATGAAAATATTTAGAGGTATCGAGGTCATTATTGTAATATGTGTACATATGTATGCAAATGTATATGCTGTATAAAACCAAAGCATTCTTTCGAACACAGACCTAGTCAGGATTTTTTATTTTACTCGTATTTGTTTTTTGTTAGCTTCTCAACGAAATTCAAGGAAAATAATCAATATATAAATTTAAAAGAGACATTTTTCTGCAGGCAACTTGATGATATTTGATGTTCAATCAGTACGTAACCATTGTTAGGATGTCCTAGTACATGTTTATACCCACACACGTACATTGAAATTCATATAAATACCCAGCTGGCTAAAACGTCGAACATGACTTTGTCTTGGACGATGCTCGGCTTGGCGTCTGTGGATTAAGTTTCCTAATGAACACTTTAAAGAAAATCTTCGTTCCGGCGATGTGAGATTTGACTTTAATACAACTTTGTTAAGACAATATTAGCTACATCATTTTGTCTTATTTCAAGTATCTTAAATTTTCTCTTTAATCAAACAGGCAAATTCATTAAGTTTCCGCTGCTAATACACACTATGGGATGTACTCTAGTTTAGCGGAGTTTTGGCCTCTAAACATGTAAATTGATCTGTCTAGGTTCGTATTCCAGTCTCAACATCTATTAAGAAACATACTTAAATTAAAAATGTTGGTAAATATCAGTAACAAGTAAACTATAAAATTTTTAAGATAACTTTAACAAAAAGTATGCTTTTGTGTGTTCAACATCAGTTTCTTGTACTCTTGAGATGAATTTCCGAACAATTATTGCCAATATAACATTAAAATTTAACAACACATGCAAATTACTTAACATGTTTTCCTCCTTTTTTTATATATATCTGACCTTCTCCGAGAAAGGTGACCTAGTGTGTGAAAATGAAGTTTTGAGAAAAACGCATTTAAAGTTTCATAACGCATTATCACTTTGAACTCACCTTCACTTGGGAGATCCGATTTGGTATGGTTAGTTATGATTGGGTGCCGACTTTGGTGACGTCATGCCTATGTGGTGACATATTTTTTTAGCTTTTAGTGTGACAATACCTTTGCTATTGTTGCTGCTCTGTACACATTGTAAAAATAACTACATATAAGAAAGAAAAATAATAAAGTGACGTTTTGTACGTTTTTATGCGTTAAATAAATTATTATCAGAAATCTAACTCGTTTCATCTTATTCTACACCCGTTTAGGTACCAGAATCCACTCTTAAGTCCAAAACCGTTTTCACATATGTAGGTATCTTCTTTTTTTTTCGGGTAAAGTTCTAAAGTGTATTAATACTAAGTAGTCGCACGCTCGCAGCGGCTAAGAGTTTTCGCCACAGCTATGTATTTTATACTTGCTGTAAATATGAATGTAAGTTTCGTACGTGTGTGTATAAATTCCTTTTTTTTCTATAAAAGGCGAATATGTTTTTGCTTTGTGGAATCAACCGAGTTTCACTCTAAATTAAAATTTTCCTTACTACAAAATGCTGTTGGTGTAGGCTTGTTTATATATACTTCCTATAGATGTGCTTTGACAAGAACACGCCACTAGCTTATATTTTGTTACTGCTTGTAAGAAAGATATTCCTACATTTGATGCGATATCCACTAAAGGCTTGTTCTGAAACAAACCAATTGTATTGTTTGAGTATTGTTACGATATTTTGTTTATTCTCTTTCTTTTCAATGTATGAGAATATCACGGACGATTGTATTGATCTGTCCTAAGTATGTCTTGTTCCCATCGTTAAAGATGTGTTAAAGTTGTGACCAACTGGGTAAATACGTAGATATTAATAGACGCCTTTTCCACAGAAAATTTTACTTTGCAAAGTCTTGGGTTTGTTGGTGAAAAGCGAATGAAGAATGGATGTGAGTACAGACTTTGATGTACTCGCAAAGTTGCTTTCTTCTTCTTTTTGTCGTTTACACATCCATACTTGTATTTGGTTGCATGATTGTATTTGGTTTGCATTTTCATCCAACATAAGAACACAAAATTTACCAAAGTAAACTTTGCGTGTGCAGACGTGAAAGAAAGTTTTAAGAAAAGCTGATAAGACTTTGTCAAGGTTAACTTTGCGTGTGGAAAATGGCACTTATATCATATATGTAACTTTTGTGTAACAAATACAAGACACATATTGTGGTGTTAGTTTTTATGCAAGTCGATCTGCTTCTTTGCAGTGGTAATACGTAGCTGATTGCTAAGCTTTTTTCTAACAGCTGCTTTTTTCTTTGTGTGTTTAGAATATCTTCTTTCAGATTCTTTATTTTTAGTACATTTAATTTTTTTTCCTTGAATTTTCTTTTTATATCATATTGGCAACACAATACAACAGCAATCAGTATCAAAAGCATAATAAATGAAACAAAAAACTAGAAGAGTTTAAGACAAAAGAAATTTTAATTCGATGGATAGAAAAATTAACAGAAAAGAGAAATGTTGTTTCATAATAAAAAATCTTCACACAAATATTTAGATACTTATGTATGTATGGATATGCATCTATCCATATGTATGTATGTAAATACAACATTTGAACGCAAATAACTTTGTACGTACATATATGTACTTGTATTTTTCATTTTGTTTAATTCTTTTTAGTAATATCTAGTGTACATACCAAAATAACAGCTATTAACAATGACTGAGTACTATATCCTTATACTAAAACACATTCATACATACGAGAAGGAGGGCTGGGTGCTTGTACATATGTTGCTAATATTTTACATACATATAAAGGAAAAATGAAAAATCATTGTTTACAGTTTTTGTAATAGTTGTTATTAATATTTTTTAGGCTTTAATCACAGCTTTTGTATACATACATATATATGTAGGTACATAGTTTATTTTTCTTATGTTTTGTTCTAAGCAATGTATAGTTGTGTTTCCTTTGGGTCTTCTTCCTCAAACATCTTTGTCCTTGTGAACATCAAAGTAATTCCTTTGAACCTTTGTCCAGATTCATTTATTTTAGTACTTTTTTTCGGAAGTTTGGTTATTAACTTTTGAAATGCAAGCCACTCCTACTCCAACACAATACAACGGAACAACAAATATCTGTTTAAATTTTGTCATTTTTAAAGCAAAAGTTTTCTTTCAGTTTTTTTAGAAATGATGTGTAGGAAATATATGTACGGTAATTTAATAATAAGTGAATTAGTTTATATAGTGTCAATTTAAATTTTTTTAATATTACCTTGTATAGGTATTAAAAGAATAATATCAGAAAAGTCTTCGCAGTCTAAACAGGAAATAGGAATATAAACATTATCTATGTAATATTAGGGGCACTTGTTTACTGACTTAAAAAAAGTGTTCACCATATTTTTTTAATGTGTGCAGCAAACTTTGGTTTTTATATGAAAATGTTTTAAAAATGTCAAAAAAATATGCTAAATAAGCAGGTATATAAAATGCATTGAAACAAAGTTTAGAAAGAATAATTACAGAAAATATGTATTTTCAAAACGCAGCTAACGTTGATTTTTTGTATAAAAATGATATTAAAATGCCAAAAATTTCGGGCATTTATGTTAAATATGCAGGAACAAGAAGGGCACTTAAAAAAGGAATTTGTATTGGATTTTAGAGAAAAGTGACTGAAATTATTAATTTTATGCAGTTAAGTCTAAAGTGCTCCTAACCAAAAGGCAACTAAATCAAAACTACTGTATAGCTCAAACTGAATATGTTTAACAGTAACATGTTATACGAAAACAGCTGATCTGCCAAAAACAGTGTTGCCAAAAATAAAGTTGCTATAAAACCAAGTTACTAAAAACTCTCGGGTTAATGGGATGTACATTTCTTTTTACTTCAGCTAACAGAAAAAAGTCTCGTCTCCACCTTTATTAAATCTTTGCAATAGACAATTTCTGTCAAACATTCCGTATACTCTCCTTTTGAAACTAGAGCTAGTAAACGAAAGTTTGCTTGAAATTTACCAACCTGAATTTCGGTAATAGGATTTTTACACTGGCCTAGGTCTACCATCAATTCGCGAAGATCTCTCCACAAGTTTAGCCGTTTCGAGTCTATATATAGCCATTTTTCTTTTCTTTTAGCCTCGAAATTTACGTTTTAGCTTCGTGACTTTTTTATTTTAATTTAGCCTCAAAAAGGCTAAATTTTTATTTTCTACTAAGCCCATAAAATCATCTTGAAACCAAAAAAAAAATAATTTGATGTACAAACGAAAGTACAGTGAAGGCAAAATAACATTGATTTAAACCAACGGCGAAAGGGTTTAAGTAATGGAGAAATGTTGAGTCAACAGTTGAGTTCTGGGTGGAAGAGTGACAATTTTAGAATTTAATTTTAAAGAGGATGGTATACCATTCATAATTAAAAAACAATATCAGCCAAATGACCACAATGGCTACGCTAACAGGCCCATATTATTTTCACAAAATTTTCTATTACAAATTTCAATATATGCTGCTCAATGTCCTTGATAACTTCACGAATCCATCATCCATTAACATCTTAATTCAAAATACAGTTTAGTGTCGTCTTTGGAATGTATAATTCCAAATATCAACGGGAAATGGACACCTGGGGTTTCCCCAAAACTATGGGTGACGTACACTAGTTTAATTTTTCACATCACTAACTTGTTCCAACTGCAAATTTTTTTTCTCGGTTTTACAATTGCTGACCGAGAAAGTGCTTCACGGCGACGCAAAAACGCTTTAGTTTTGCAGTAATGCTGAGGTTGAAAAACTTTTTAGTACCATGGAAATAATTAAAGCTATAGAAGGAAATCGTATTAGAATTCAAATGCTTGATTCTTTATTGTACATTCAATTCTCTTTAAAAAGGTTACAGAAATGTTGCCACGATTTAGTAATTTCCGGTGATTTCATAAAAATATTAGATTCTCGTGATATTTATGCAAATAATAGTTCCGATTCCACTGGCGATGAGGAAATTATGATGCCTGTTATATGTATAAATAAAAAAAATTAAATAAAAAGCCGATTTAGCCTTTTTTACCTCCAGCTCCTGGAAACACTAGTAAATACCCTGCAGATAACGCGACTAGTCCATACACGCATGTAAAGTGTACTCCATAAAGGACTAGGAAAAGTCCAAAAGTAACCCAAATGTATGTAGAAAACATTGTCCTTTTAACATTACGATGTCCTATGGCTGGACCATATAGGCCAGGCTTGCACTACATCGGACTAGCACAAAAACTACTCCATGTCATTAGAAATGGACCACTCACAAGTAGTTTGTTCGCCACGAGTACGATCGTGAAAGCACGAACAATTGTCGTGTAGCAATAAGTTCTTATTGACGTAGCAAACCAGTTAATTTTTTTAAAACACTTTTTCTATTAATTATTTCAATATTTAATTTACACCAAATTTGGATCAATTTATCTGTTACGTCATTTTATGACGAATTCAATTAAATTATTCTATGTATATATGGAAAAATATCTGTTTTGAAATTTTGGGAGGCCCCAAATCTGACTTAGAGCTATAGTCTCTCAGAATCACCTATAGATTACGTTTTTGCTATACGCTTCATCAAAAAAAATTAACCCGCCCTTACGTTTTTGCTATACGCTTCATCAAAAAAAATTAACCCGCCCTTATATATATATATATATATATATATATATATATATATATATATATTGTAATTTCTGCAGTATTATTGTCGTTTCAGTTTCCAAAGCCTGGTTTTGATTAGTCAACAATCAATCTTGTTCTCCATCTAGTTTCCATTTGAGTACTTAGTTTGCCCTTTTTAAATTGTGAAAAGGGTACACAAAGTGAAATCCAACCAAGATTGAAGTTCAAACTCGTACTATTATTATAAAAAGGACAACGCGACATAACTCAAAAAAATTGCTCTTCCGAAAAATGAGCTTAAAATTTTTAAATTGCAATGGAAAAAAATATTTACCTCTCAGGAGGTGACTAAACAAGATATTGGAATACAATTTTTATACAGTACAAGGAACAATTCCAAGAATAGTTCTGCGTTCTTGATCAGTTTGTGAAAAATTCTATCCGTTTTGAATAATCTTCTTGGATTTATAACCTAAAATTCCACAATTTAATAGCATAATTTTTCTCTGATTTCAACCGGAAAAGTAAGTCGTTGATATTTTTACAATAAAATGTAATATAAGAATAGATATGAGAGGTTTTGGTAGATTTTATGGAAAATGTTTGTAGGGAAAAACGTTTTTTATGGCACTGCCAGTTATAATATTCACGAGTAGTAAATATCCGAAAAAATTCGTAACCGTGGTAAATGAGTGTAGAGTAAAATATACTCTACCAAGCGACAGATCTAAAAAAAATTTTGTATTTCGATTTTAATGCATAGATCCTGAGCTAGACATCGAAAAACACCTAAATGTCGATTCTTAGCTTCTAAAGTTTGTTTTTGTCTCATTTACATCGATAACTACATATTTGAATATATTTTACGATCAGCAGTTACTTATATAAAAAGTGTATAGAGTGGATCTATCTCGAATGGAGGACAGTAGCCTCGGGAATTCCCGGGAATTTTAATCTAAAGATTTCGCGGGATTTTTCATGCGGAATCCCAGGAACTAATAAAAAAATTTACAACTTAACGTTTAAAAAATAGCTGCTTCTATCTTGGTGTGTGTGCCAAATAGTAAGAAAAATTTTTGACAACTTTGCGTTTAGAAAACAGCTGCTTTTACCTGTATTTAAAAAACAGCAAAAACTTTCTTTTCATTTGATTTGCCTTGTGCAGCACAAAGAAAGTAATGATGTTGAATAATGTGGTGCCGACAAAAAGAAAACATTTAAAGAAGTTTTAAATGCTGCTAATGTTTGTACTCCATCTTACTCCAAAAGTACTTTAAAAAGTTCACTAAAGAAAGAATTGGAAGGAAGTGGTCAAAAGACCCAAAATGTTGAATTTTTGTTTAATGCACTTCTAACAATTCATCGAACTTCGGTAGAAAGTGAGCGTTTTCGGTAGCAGGGCAATTTGTTAATAAAATTAGAAATAGGCTTTCTGACGAGTCCTTAAACGCTTTAAGCGTTTTAAAGAATTATTTCCTAAATCTAAAAATATGAATTATATTATTAAAGTATTTTCTTATTTTAAGAATTCAATATTTTTGTTTTGGAATTCAAACCCCGAGTTTATGTTCACCTATATTTGTAAGTTTACTTATATCTCATAACAAAATACACGTTTTCCGTGTTGGAAATAACCTTTATGAAATTTAAAAGCTAAAACTTTAAAAAAATAAAGTTCCTTTGGCAATACCCAATTTAAATTAACATATTAATGTATTTTTAAAATATAAGGTATGTTTTAGTAAAGGTGTTTGCTCAAAAAGTATAATAGTGTGGCCATAAAATGCACTTGTGAGGCAGATTTTATGTCAAGTCTATCCGATTTGCATACAATTATGAAAATTTCCATAAAATGATAGATTTCATGCGATCAGAGATGTATCTTTTTAAGAAATTAAGTTACAACGAAAGCAAAATGAAATTAAAACTATTTATTTTATAAATCTGCAACTATTTAGGCGCAAAAAATCAATAAAATCTAAAATTACTTGATTGAAAAATACACATGTACGAGTATGTATGGGACAGAATTATTTCAGATTTTCCCGTGAACGAATCGTACGACTATTTATGATAGTGTATCACGGGCTTAAGTATTTCAAACTTTCTAATACAATTTTTGTTAATGCCTAGCAAGTTTAATTTTTATTATTTTATGGAACGGGATCCCGTTATATTAAAAAAAAATTTCCGCTTTTCCGGAAATGAAAAATTGCGGGAAAAAACCTTTAGTGTTTTTTTTTACAGATTTTGAGAATGGACAATGTAAACAACATGTTGATTCATTTTGTTTTATATGTGGTGTTTTCATTAAAAAAAAAGAAAAAAATTTTCTTTAGCTACAAATTTAAACTTATAAAGCATATATTACCCTGTCGATTCGAAATCAAGATAAAAAATGAGTACTTCACTTTGCCTGCAATAACTGCATAAAAATTATAAAAGATAAGATATTCAAAATCAACAACTTTTCGAATATACTAAAGGCCCAACCATAATATGCTCAAGCTAGCTCAAGCCAGTTTAAGCAACTTTGCGATTACATATAAAATGTATGGGACAAACTATACTGTACTTCAGAAAACTTTTCGTTAAGTTTTACAAACTGTCATTTGCTTAAGCAAAGTACGCAGCAGACCGCATATTACTTACGGAATCAGATGTTTCTACGCTTTTTGTATGTATGTATGTAAATAAAAACTATTCATATACAAAAAATGGAATGCGCTGTCGAGAATTCGTTTTTATTAAATATATTTAAAAATGTTGAATTAACTGTTTGCCCATTTTCAATTAAAAATCACAGGAATTAAAAAATTTTAATGTTTTAATTTTTTGCTTCGAAATGATTGCTTACAATCAGTGTTACCAGAAAAGGGAAATGGTATAATGCAATAAATGTGGGTAAAAAATTTATGCTAAAATGTACTACAACTGAAAAAATAAAAGTTAAATTAAATTTTAAATACTATTAGCCAATTCACAAAGTATTCTTTTGTGTCTTATTTGTATTATTGCGTAAAATTGTATGACTGTCATATATATGTTAATGATATTTTTCATATAAAAATACTATTTTGTGACTTATGTTTTTTCAGTGTGCTATTTGGTTAGCCGTTTTTGCTTACAAAATTTTATTTTTAATATTATTTTATTTTGCATTCAAATAATTCTAATGAAAAAAGTATATTTATGAAAATATCAAAATAGAAAAATCAATTAATGAATTGGAAGCAGAAGGAAATAATGTGGTCAGTGTCTGAAATTAACATATATTTAGTAATAATTTATAAGAAAGATTTTGCCTGTTTTGCTGGACATTTAGGTTGTTCACGATAGGCTGGTTATCAGCTTATTTGGTTATAAAATTAAAAATAACCTCTGGGCACAGTGAACAGCCTTTAATGTTTGTTATCTACTTATTTTTTTCGATCAGCTGTTCGATAATTTGGTTCTGACAAGAAATAAAATCAAAATCAATTTACAATTGAAATTGTTTGTAAAATGCCTAAGCAGAGCATAAAACAACAAATTATAGACTTCAGAGTAAATAGAACTATTTCGGAAATTGAATTAATTGAAGGTAAGTAATCGGCAATTTATACGATGCAAATATTAAGGATTTTCCGTTTATAGACATAGCTTTCCCCGACAATTGCCACGATGCCATTGATGAGGAAATTGATGAACTAATGGAGGATTTAACAACAATCAGCTCTTCTCGACGAGGAGCTGAGCTACATGTGCCTAAATCTATTCATTGGCGAGAAAATGTACTCTGCTGTTTCGACGATGGACGTTTTTTGCAAATGCTACGTGTTAGCAAAATCCAATTCGCTCGTCTTATAAGTATATTTTCAAACGATATAGCCTTTCAGTGTCCAAGTATGAATTTGCAACTGCCCGTGGATCTGTAACTCGCAATCGTGTTGTACCGTTTAGGCTCATCGGGAGTAAGTGCTGCAGTGCGAAAAATTGCAACAACGTTTGGGGTTGGAGATGGTGGTACTCTTACTAAAATTACCGAAAGAGTGTTTTCTGCAATTTAAAAAAAAAAATGCCAGATTACGTTTATTGGCCTAATACGTCAGAGCGTCGTCAACTTGTTGCTCAGACATTCGATGAGTTACCATATTGTATTGGTTACATAGACGGAAGCGAGATTAAGCTGGCTCAAAAACCTAACAGAAACCATGAGGTATATTTCTCTCGCCAACGAATATACTCAATAAAGCTGCAAGTTGTGTGTGACCATAAACTGCGAATAATGCACGCAGAAGTGGGTAGTCCTGGAAGCTACCACGATTCCAAAGTATTTAAGAAATCCCTTATTGGAACTAACAGCGCTCGCTTATTTTGTGGAGAAGAATGGATTGCAGGAGATTCCGCATATCAGTTGACAAAACACTTGATAACACCATATAGAATTAATTCAACTTTAGTGGATACTCAACAACAAGCAGAATTCAACAAAAGGCACAGCCAATACCGTGCTAGGGTAGAAAATTGTTTGGGAATCCTTAAGGAAAAATTTTGTAGCTTGAAAGAAATGCGTATTAAAATTAAAAATAAAAAGAGTCAAGCATTTTTTATTAAATGGGTACTCGTCTGCTGTGTGCTGCATAATATTTTGTTGGAAGACCGCAATTTTTCACAATTTGAAAACGCAGCTGACGAAACGAGCGAAGTTCAAAACGATATCGCTGCTATTGTAGCACCTACACCGGAGCTCAAAAGACAAGCACTTTATAATTTAATTTTCCATTAAAGAGACTTTTTGCAATTAATTTTATAATAAAAATTATTTCTTTATTTATTATTTTTGTATTTCATTTCTATTTCAAACATTTTCAATCGTTCGTTTTGTTGCAGTTCTAATTTTCTTATTTCCAAATCATTGTCAATCTTTTGCTTTTCCTTTTCTAGTTTTTTCTTTTCAACCTCCTTTGCCCACTCGAATTTTTCGCTTTCTAGTTTGAGTTGCTTTTCTCGAAAGTTTGTTCGCTGAGCTTCCATGGTCGCCATTTTCTCAAAGCAAGTATTTTGTGCTCTACGCTTGACTTTGTGAGCAAATGGTACATCTGCCGAAGAGGTTGCTGGTTCATCACTTACTTCGAAACTGTCTTCAATATCGGTTGCATCAAGTGGACTGTACTCGAATCCATCGCTTGTTGTATCCATTATAACAACCTCAATTTCCTTTGAACTTGAAAAAATGTCGGAGAGCTGCTCAAAGTGTGGACATATTTTAAGCACCTTATCTGCACATACACCAAAAATATATAACTATTAGATGGCACAAACTAAAACAGAGATATAGTTTACCTTTGACAGTAGTTGTACCATCACCCTCTTCCACTCCAGCGCCTGTAGAACTACTCCATGCATCAGCCTTTTGCAAAGTGCCTTTAAGATGACGAACTTTGCATTTCAGGATATTCCAGGTTGCATTAATTCTTGTTTCTTCCAACAATTTTTTATAATACAGCTGAGCGGTTGGTTTCTGGAATTTAATATTCACAAATGAAAAAACTATCATGTAAACATGTATATGTATAACTTCGCTACTATGACAAACTATCCAACGTACTATGGAATTACTACCAAGTCCATGGAACTGTTTGACATGATAGAGTTATTAAAAAAAACTCACCTCAATATTTCTGTGCACCTGCATATAGCTTAACACCTTTTTGATTTCTTCCTCTGTCCATTTCTTCACTTCATTTTCCCGTTTTCGTTTCCGATTTTCATTAGACACTGAAAAAGGAATATAAATGAAATATTAATTTATATTTTTGTTTCGAACAAACTATTTTTACTTACTTGCGCTCATTTTTATTTTTTTTATAAACAAAAAAAAAAAACAGATGTAAATATCAGTGCTACCAACATTAAATATAAAATTTGAGAAACCATTTGCTAAAAATTTGTTTTTTTTTTTGTGGTGCCAGTAAGTTAAATTTCTATTATTTTCCAACACTACAAATAAGCATATAACCACATAATCTGTAAACAAGGGTATAGGTTGCGTAAAGTTGGTTATTTTACTTAAATGTATTTTGTTGTTGTTGATATAAACATTTAATCACATAACCTGATAACCAGCCTATCGTGAACAACCTTATTGTTTTCCTTTATTAATAATTTCTATATTTTTTCTGTCATTTGAGTTTAATCTTTATGACAATTTTTATACGGCAATACAAAAGGCCGTTCAAAATAGTGCTATTTGGCCTTAAATAGTAATTCGTTACTTATCACTTTAGAAGACTGTATAATTTTTTTTCCATTCTGATTAGATGATCAAATTTGTACTGGTATTTTATGATTGTAGCAGCATGTTTCTTTACAAATTTCATTCCTATTTCTGTGTAGCTGAATATTACAGCTTAAGATTAAATTTATGTCGAATTTTATCTTAAGAATCGTAGACCCTAAAAGTATATTAATGCCGCCGCTGCATAAACTAGGCCTTGTAAAACAATTTTTGAAAGCTAAGGATGAAACTTCTGAAGGTTTCGAATATTTGAAAGCATTCTTTCCGAATTTATGCAAAGCGAAGGAAAAAATTAGATATCTTCATAGGACCACAAATAAAAAAATAATGAAAAGTGATGAATTCACACAATTACTTACTAATACCGAAAAACAAGCCTGCTTTAAAGCGGTAGTTAGTGATTTTCTAGGAAAAAACAGGGGTGATATTTAATAAGATTTAATTGAAACTATGCTTAAAAGCTTTCAAATCATGGGCTGCCCATAAACTTCATATGCTACATGTTCATCTGGACCAATTTAAAGAGCAAATAGAGCGTTTTCATTACGATGTGATGGATTTTGGGCTACCTTACCAAAGGCAGTACAACGAAAATATGATGGGAGACAACATTTGGAGCTTAATACGAGAAAGTCCATAAAAATATATAAAAATTACCAAAAATATTAATTTTTAACGTTTTTTTATAATTGACCTAGTGCTCGAGATAAATTAGATTCATTTAAAAAACAGAAGGTCGAAAAAATATATAAGACAAATTTAAACAATTTTATTTTTGATTTTAAATTTCAGTTTTTCGTTTTTTAGTAATTTTTCGAAAATTGTACCCTTTTGTTTGTTTACGACCACTAGATTTTTTTAAAGAGGATTAACACTCAGGCAATTAATATGCCTATCTTTTTTGGGAGAGGGATAAAGTCATGAAAATCGAAAGCTTAATATTTTTTCAACTCTTATATTGCGCGTTTGGTTAGAGACTAGATCAGCGTTGCAGCTCATCTGCTGTCAAGTAGGCACATTAAAGGCTTTGTATTAACTATTTTACTTCGCCGGCGATTTTGCTACAATACCGACGAAGGAGGGCGCTGTGATCTACACTATCATACACCAGTATAAATTGCTTCCGATACTATTCTGTGGCCAGTGCTATGCCTTCGTCACTTAAAAAATCCAACAAGAACAAATACAATGACACACTTATTTACATCTGATAAAATTCTGGATGTTATGACTTGCAAGAAACTGGTCTAGAACATGTGTTCTTAGTCATTGCTTGTTTTGTAGTCAACACGCTAACTTCTTCATCCAACATCACCCCCGGAAATTGAACCTCACGCCATATATAATTGAAGACCACAGGAAAATTCTAAAAGAATTCCTCCGCCGCTTACGTAGGGAAAATTTAAGAATCAACTCAGAAAAGTTTGAGTTCTTTAAGGCAGAAACGAAATATGTAGGCTATATTATAACCCAAGATGGTATCCACACCGATACCGAAAAAATATATTCCATCAGCTAGAAGACGCCACCAAGCAGTGTAAGAGAAGTGCGACGTTTCTTGGTACCGGCGATGCGTGCCAGACTTCTCGTCAATCTCGAAGCCACTAACTAGCAAAGCTATTAAAGAAGGGTACAAGTTGAAATAAAAAACTCATAGGAGCCCCTGTGCTAGCTTGCCCTTATTTAATCAAAGGATTTGTTCTCCGAACTGATGCCAGTGAGTTTGAACTGGGGATGGTCCTGAAACGGAACCAAAATGATACCGAACGAGTGATAGCAAACACAAGCAGACATCTGAATGGAGCCGAGAAAATGACTCGGCTACATAGTCTTGGTAATGAATTTATGGTCAACTCTATAGATAACCCGATTTGCCCGATGTGCCTTGCACATCTCCCGCTCCCGCTCAGGGAAAATATGATTACTTGAAAGAACAGCTTATTACGGTTATGGAAACGTTGCAACAGAAACGTCTTCGCCAGCTTCTACATGAAATGCAACTGGGTGACAAACGCCCCAGTCAATTGTATTATGAAATGCTACTAAAAGCAGAAGGAATTTTAACTGAATCGATTTTAATTGACTTATGGGTTACACGTCTACCACCTGCTGTACAGACAGCCGTAATTATATGCACCGGGTCGGCAAAGGAAAAGACTAAAATTGCGGATTCTGTTTTTAAAAAAAAATAGAACTTTCTAACGTTAATTTTGTATCTTCAGCCTCTGTGAAACCAAATGTGGACCAATTATACACAGCCGTAAACAACTTGACAAATCAAGTTCAGCGTATATCTGCCTCAGTACCGCGCCAAGGCACTGCAAGCCATCGTGGTAGTAATCGTACCTTGTCACATGGGGAACAGCAACGAACAAATAATGATGATTCTTAATTCGACACTTGTTGGTACCATCGACGATTTGGAAACCGTGCAACAAATTGCAGACCACCATGTCGATATCAAAGCGTACAAAGTCAACAATGACTATCAGTTGACAGACTGAGTATTCAAGAAAAAATAACAAAAACAAATTTTTTAATAGATACTGGCGCGCAAGTGTCATGTATACCACCCCCAGAAAATCGAAATTTACGTTCAATAGAACCGCCTCTATATGCAGTTAATGGCACAACCATTACTGTATATGGAAAAGTCATAAAAGAACTCGACCTCGGCCTTCCACGAAAATTCACCTGGACGTTTTTGGTAGCGGATGTTTCATCCCAAATTATAGGTGAAGACTTCCTCAAGTATTATAATTTGTGGGTGGATGTAAAAGGACAACGACAAATTGATGGCAAAACACATACTCCATCTAGAATATAATCAACGCTTTTCCCAACATCCTACTACTAGCACCACCTGGTGTGACGACCAATTCAAAGGTTATGCATCACATAGAAACTGTCGGTCCGCCATGCTCAGCAAGAGTACGTCGTCTTCCACCCGAAAAACTGGCAGCTGCAAAGAGTGAATTTGACATTTTGTTACAAGCTGGCATTTGTCGCCCATCGAAGTCAAACTGGTCTAGCCCACTTCACATGGTGAAGAAAACAGACGGCTCTTGGCGTCCGTGCGGGGATTACAGGGCCTTAAACGTAATAACAACGCCGGAGAGATATCCATTACCGTTTCTACATGATTTTTCCGGAATTTTGCATGGTAAAAAAATATTCTCGAAAGTAGACCTTCAAAAAGCGTTTCATCAGGTACCTGTTAACCCGCAGGATATACCAAAGACGGCAATAACAACACCTTTTGGCCTTTACGAGTTTACGCACATGACGTTTGGGTTGAGAAACGCTGCGCAGACTTTTCAGCGGTTAATTCATGAAGTGCTGCGTGGCCTTAATTTCGTCTTCCCTTATATGGATGACATTTGTATTGCATCAGACAACGTCGAACAGCATAAGAAACATTTAAGAGAGGTTTTTTCTCGACTTGAACAACACAACCTTTCCATTAACGTTTCAAAATGCGTATTTGGAGTCGGAAATAGATTTCCTTGGTCATCGAGTGACGTCACATGGTATATCTCCTTCAAGTTCACGTATGGAAGCTATCATGAAGACAAATAGGCCTAAAACTGTAAAGGAACTTAAGGGTTTCCTTGCAATGATAAATTTTTATAGGACATTTCTCCCACATGCAGCCGAGGTTCAATTGCCATTGTTTGAGATGACACCAACAAACGCAATGATAATACGCCATTATCGTGGGCAGAACCCACTTTACGAGCTTTCGAAAAATGTCATCTAATGTTAAAAACGCTGTTGTATTGGCACACCCAAAACCGGATGCACGTCTGGTTTTGGTTACGGATGCCTCAAACTTGGCCGCTGGTGCCGTATTACACCAAATTGTAGACAATGAGGCAGAACCTCTTGGTTTTTTTTCAAAAAAATTTTCTGATACACAGCAGCGGTAGTCAACTTATGATCGCGAAGTCACTGCTATGTACCTCGCAGTTCACCACTTCCGGGACCTGTTGGAAGGCAGAAACTTTTACATCGAAACCGATCATAAGCCGCTTACATTTGCATTTAAACAACGATCAGAAAAGGCTTCACCGCGTCAGACTAATTATTTGTCATTTATAGCCCAGTTTACGACAGATATAAGATTTATAAGAGGACAAGATAATCAGGCAGCGGATCTCTTATCACGCATAGAATCTATATCTGTTGATAGCCTATACGAAGAATTACTTAGTTCACAAGAGAAGGACGAAGAACTCAAGAAAATTCTAACAGGTGAACTTTCACATTCTCTAAACCTTCAAACAGTCTCTTTTCCGGAGTTTTCTAAACCTATATACTGTGACACATCTCATGAACGTATTCGACCATTTATCACAAAAGATTTACGGAAAATTTTCTTTGATACAACACATGGCTTATCTCACCCGAGTCGACGTGCATCCGTACGCCTAATGGTAGATTGCTTTGTGTGGCCAGGAATTTGTCGTGATTGTACGAATTACGCGAAGACATGCATCCCTTGTCAAAAGAGCAAAGTGCAACGTCATTCCAAATCCGAATTACACCAATATCTTGCACCTCATGAGCGGTTTGCAAACATAAATATCGATATAGTGGGGCCATTCCCTCCATCAAGAAATTGCAAGTATTTACTAACTATCTCTCGATTTGGTGTACCTCTCCAAATTACATCAGATCAAGGCCGCCAATTCACATCTTCCTTGTTTTCAGAACTTTGCAAATTTTTAGGTGTGAAACATTCCATGACCACATCATATCACCCTCAATCCAACGGGATCATCGAACGATTTCACCGCACATTGAAAGCGGCAATAAATTGTACAGATTCTACTAACTGGGTTGACCGACTACCAATTATACTTCTCGGTCTGCGTTCAACAATCAAAGAAGATATTGGAAGATCACCTGCAGAACTCGTATATGGAACAGTTCTTCGCCTGCCCGCTGATATGATTGTTCCGCTAAAACAACAACGATCATATACAGATTTCGTACAACATCAGTGACAACTAATGCACGATTTTATGCCCACTCAAACAGCTTGGCATGTTAATGAAAAACCGTTCGTACATAAAGATTTAATAAATTCAGCTCATGTATTCATTCGAAACGATTCAGTAAAAGCTACGAGTGTACCACCTTATGAAGGCCCGTTTAATGTAATCGACTGATTTGAAAAATATTTTATGGTTGAGGTGCGTGGCAGGAACGTAAAAATATCGATAGATCGGCTCAAACCTGCGTATCTTGAATCTTCCGATATAGATCAAACAAGTCAATCGTCACAACAAAATAATGCTGGAGATACTGAAATAACAACCCAAATTAGAAACGATGAAGTTACGGGCAATGAGACACCGCCACAAACTGAGTATCAGGCTCAACGCAGCAGAACCGGTCGAGTCATACAATGTCCCTCAAGATTCCTAGAATAGGTGCTAGAGCCCTCTGGGGGGCCAATGTGGCGGATATTGAACGGCGCTAGGAAAAAAGCACGATCTGGCATCACAATAGATTAGATGATGAAATTGACTTTTACAACGTTGAAGCTAACACGCATATTCCTTTTTTTACAATCAAATATTATTAATTGTATTAGTTTAAGTTTTTGTTAAATAAAATAATTATTTAAAATTTAAACTGATCGCTAAAGACCTTTAGTCACTTTTGACAATTTTTATTTATTTTTGGTGAAGTCGAAGCTGTCTCTGACGTAACTCCTTCCCCCTTGTATCAAAATTTTCCTGAGTTTTGTTTTTTAGTTTTCTTTGTGTTTTTACTGTATAGACACCGACCATTGTTAATAACAAGATTAATAAGATTATTATTATAAATATGGTTATAATTGATTTATTGCTATGTATTTTATGATATTTTAACTCTTCAATTTCCTTTACATTTTTAATTTCACTTAAAACTATTTCATCAAATGTAGGCTCTATGGTGTCAAACTCAATTTGATTCTTTGATGGAATAACGAAATTGTCTCTGTATGTTATTTCGGAATTTGTAAATGTTTCATTATCAATAAATATTTTGCAATCATGAAATGCAAATAAATAATTTTTGCTAATTGAGAGATTTCTTTCATCACAACTACTAGTAACAACACTTCCGTTTGAATTCTTTAAAAGTATTAAGCCTGGTTCAATTTCAGTTATTTCTTTTTTATATTCTCTTATTTTCTTACAATCATTTTTGTAGATACATAAATTGGATTTTTTCATTTCTCTTAAATTAGGGTTTTGTTTATAGTCAAAAACTTCACCGTTATAGTGTACAATTTCCTGTGGCTTAAGGTTTAACTGTGTAAAATTTGTGTCTGTGATGGGTGTAATGAGGGATCTTTTAACAGTAACTGTGTCTTTTGGGAATTTTATGACGAATATTATGTGGTCTTCTTTGTACTTTGCAGCTCCTAATTGCATGTACTGAAGTTCGTAAAAGTCAATTTTGAAATCGTTAATTTCTTTGTCCGTGAGAATATTACTGGTCATCACTTTGAGTTTCGCAGAAGCTATGTTGTTGTGGATGTGTTCCAAATTGTCCGATAAAATTTTTAATTTAAGCAAAGTGTCTATGTAGTTTATCTGACCCAGTAATTTATCGTCATTTTTGTTTATCGCATCTAAATGCTCTGCTATGATTAGTCTATCTGCGTTTATAGTTGATTTAAGTTTGTTTAATGTTTGATTGAAATAGTCATTTATGTATATATTTTTGTTGACATTGTCTATTATCTCATGATTATTTTCTTCTACCATTTTTAGGTGTTCTTCGATGTCTACTCGGTCGTCGTCACTCATTGTTCCTGCTATCAATTTTAATCCTGAGCCTATTGCGTTAAATAACCCTCTTTTATGACTGTTGTAATGTAAAGTTTGTGCTTTTACCTTGATTTTGTTTAGTTCATGTTCTAGAAGTATTCTGTTCCTAACGGGTTGAAATTGCTCTATCTCCTTTCCTAAACTATTAATTACCTCCATTATTTCTTGAATATCAATTATATGAATAACTTTGTTGTAGTTTATTATTATTTTAGTTTCATCTAGTTTAATTTCCGCAAAACCATCAGAATTGCTAATTGGTTGGATTGTCAGGGATGCCATTGTCATTGGTATTAGTATCATGAGTATAAGGATTGATGTCCATTTGTTCTGAAAATTTATTTTTTCGTTTAATATTTGTGGGATGTATGCCTTCGAGTTTTAGCTTACGGTATCTAGGTTCATATTTATGCCTCAATGTTTTGTAATTTTTAACATAACCTTCTTCATCTGTCCTTTCATAATTTTCTCTATTCTCATTTCTCTTAGTAATTATACGAATCTTTGCCTGTTTTAGTTTCTGCTCTATTTTAGTTTTATCAACTCTACCTTCTACAACATCTATTGGTCTTTCTTTAATAAGAGAATGGATTGATTTGTTATACCATTCCAAGCATTTAAAAATACGCTCTTGTGTTGAAAGTACCGAATTTTCCGATTCCATTGTGCTGTATTTTTCTGAAATTGTGCTGTGTAGCCTTTCCACATCCGAATTTCCGGTGTGATTATTGGGTTTGGTAAAATGGACCTCAATTCTTTCTTGTCTTAAAAACTGTTTTACATTTGTAGAATTAAATTCGTTATCTGTTATTATTTTAAGAGGTTTGCTCCTAACTGATAAAAACTGTCTTAGCTTTTCAACAATTGTTGTGCTATTTCTGTCCTCTAAATAAATTGCCACTGCATGCTTAGAAAACTTGTCTATAAATGTAATGAAGCTATGTTTCCTAATGGTGTATACATCTAGGTGTATAATTTGATTTACATCCGTCGGGGTCTCTGCGATGTGAAATTTTGGTTTTATAGGATTACGATCGTATTTTGATTTGTTACATGTGTCACAATTGTTGACGTATTTGTGAATTAAAGTTTTGAGGTTTTTGAAATAGATCTTTTTTTTTCAATCCCTCATAATTCTCCGTTATACCGCCATGTTTATAAGTTTCGTCTTCATTGCCCATGTCCTTTGCATGGTGACTACATCTATAAAACTTTATACTATTATCAAATAGTTCAATCAGCTTGAGCTGTACCTGATTATAAGCTACCTCGGTTAGCTCAGAGAAAATTCCTACCTTCCCTTTTTTAAGAATCTTCTAAATATATCAGTCATGAAGTTGGATTCAATGTCGTTCTTACTGACAAAAATTTTCCTTTTTCCTTGGACAATTTCTACTTCTTTTGTTTTATATTCTGTTAGTATTATTTGAGTCATAAACCTATTTACAACAGTGTCCAGAATTGGGAAGTGATTATTTTGTTCCTCCTGCTGTGAATGGATTGTCGCTGCAGTACTTGTGTTGTCGTCAGTGTCAATCGTATGAATTTCTCCTGTATCGGGGTTGATTCTGCTCAGAAAGTCTGCAATTTTATTTTCTTTACCTTTGATGTGATTTATGTTTAAATTGTATTCTCCTAGTTCCATTAGCCATCTTTGTAATCTGGGGTTGATATCTTTGCCTTTATGTTTGGTATGTAGCCAAACTAAGGGCTGATGGTCGGTTAATAGCTCAAAGGGTCTTCCATAAATATATGACCTGTAATACTTAGTGGCCCAAACTATTGTCAAAAGTTCCTTTTCGACGGCTGCATATTTTTTCTCGTGGTCATTGAGTGTCCTACTGGCGTAGCTGATGGGATGTTCATCTTGCATAAGTACCGCACCAACTGCGTAATCGCTGGCATGAGTTACTAATTTAAATTTTTTCGAATAATCCGGATACTCAAGTATTGGTGGGTTGATTAATAACCTTTTCAATTTTTCAAATGTGTCGATATATTGTGGGTCATTTTTATTGACCTTTGTATTTTTCTTTAGATACTTTGTCATCCCTTGTGCTATTTTTGCATAATCTCTAATGAATTTCCTATAGTAACCTGTGGCTCCAAGGAAGGATTTGATTTGCTTTTGCGTTTCTGGGAGTTTTAACTTTTGTATACTTTCTACCTTGGAAGGATTTGGTTTTACACCTTCTGTTGTTAAAATATGTCCTAAATATTCCGTTTCCTTTGCAAGGAACCTACATTTGTCAACCTGAATTAGGAGATTGTGTTCCCTTAGTCTATCGAAGACCTTTTGTATATTTATTTTATGTTCTTCTAGACTTGTGCTAAAAATAAGTATATCATCCAGATATACAACACATATTTTGTTTATTAAATTTCTCAAAACTGAATTCATTAAACGTTGGAAGGTTGAAGGCGCATTTTTCAGCCCAAAAGGCATACGAACAAATTCGTAATGAAAACGCCGTCTTCTTTCTATTATCTTTTTTTATCTTGATCTGATGGAACCCCTTGGCTAAATCAAGGGTAGTGAAATACTGTGACTTCCCAAGTTTGTCTAATATACTGTCATCGACAGTTATTTCGTTTAGTTTGCGGTAGTCTATAACTATCCGCCATTTTTTCTTTCCTGAATAATCCGTCTTCTTTGGGACTATCCAAATCGGTGAGTTATAAGGAGAATTGCTTTCTGTAATAATGTTCTGTTGAAGCATTTCCTTCATTTGCCGATTTATTTCCTCCTCATGAATTTGAGGGTATCGGTATATTTTGGAATATACAGTGTTAATTGTTTTTGTAACAATTTCATGTTGAATTTCTTGAGTATGACTTAATGTCATACCTTCTTGGAAGAATAAATCTTTGTTCGCATCGAGTAGGTTATTTAATATCCTACTTTTTTCTTCGTTCAAGTCGGTTCTTGAGAACTAATTGATTATTTCATCAACTTTTGAACCTTCTAGCGTTTGAATGCTTTCATATTCGTATGGGCAGGAATTGCAAAATTTTATTATTGTTTACCTCGATATACTCTTCACCTAATCTGATATTGCCATTTAACCTTTTCAGAATATTTTGTCCTATAAGACCATCGAATGGTTTATTTTTAAAACTTGTTAATTTCCAACTCATTAGGTTGTCGTCTTTGAATTCCTGAGGAAGTTCTGTGATAATTTCGTAGTTCACCTCCATCTGTCCGTTTAATGTTTTGAAAAGTAAGGGTCTGTCTAATTTTTCTCGTTTGTAATGAGGAAGTAATTTTTCGATTAATAATGTGGTTGAAGAGCCGGTATCTACTAAACATCTTATTTTAATATTTCGAATGGTCAAGTCTACTAACGGTAAATTTGTTTTTGGGCTGATGACCGAATATTTTCCTCTTCAATATGGTCGACTTCCATTGGTTTTTCACGGCTATAGGAATTTTGTCTAAAAGGATTTCGTACTTGTCCTGACGTTCATCCGTTTTGTTCGTGTCTAGGAAAGTTTGAATGACGGTATAATCCTGAATTATTTACTTGTCTGAATTGACCTGAATTGTTCGTATGTCCGAAGTGGTTTGAATTATTTCTCTGTCTGAATTGACCAAAACTATTTGCCTGTCTACTTTGCGGATTATGTCCTATGTGGTTAAATTCCCTATGTTCTATGCGTTTATTATTTGTATTTTGTCTTATTATGCCTGTTTCCTCCAAGGTGTGAAATGCTGATCTAATATTAGATATGTCCCTTAGACCTGGCGTTAAAAACTTTTTTTGAAATTTGAATGTGGATAGCGATAAAAATATGCGATTTAATACCAAAATTTATGTACCAAATTTTCTGGCTGATCGGATGGTGCCAACCCGTACCATAATACACTTTTTTGCGTTTTAACAATTTTTTTTAATAAGAAATATGATAAATATGTGTTTTCTTTAAATTTTTTTTAATAGGCTTATTATTTTTATTTTAAATCAATGAAGATTTTGTATAGTCTGGGAAGTCCTTACGGTAGTCCTCTACAATGTGTAACAAGTACTGTTTATCGTCTTCGTTGTGTGTTAAGCATCTGTTAGTCTGTTATTAGTTTGACTTTTCTTTCAGCGGCATCATTCACAACAGTAATGCATTTTACGATCTGTTCCCCTTTACAAAATGATTCACGCTTAGGCAAAGTTGGCGGATCAAAGCGTAAGAAATCCATAGAAATTTTAAACGAGAAAAAAAATTTTGTTTTAGTAGTAACAAAACAGCTTAAATCCTTGGATGTGAATAATTGTAATTCATCAACGCTTGCACACACTTTTTTAGAAGGAAAAATATCAAAAAAAAAATATCCGCATTCCTCAAAACACAATTTCAGGAATTATTCCTGATGTGTCCGACTATTGAAAGGTACAATAGTTTTAACTGGCACTTTTATTTGATATTTAATTAATACATTTTAGGTCCCATCGAAGAGAGAAAAATGGGAAGCTGTTGCGGAAGAATTTCTGCAGTTATGGAATTTCCCAAATTGTATCGGCGCCTTATAAATACATATATACATATTATTAAAGCCTTATTTATTGCTAAGCTAATATATAAAAATCAGTTACATAGTCGTGCCTAAACAAATTCTGCATACAAAAGAGCTTAAGACTTGTGCGAAAAATGAATACCAAATAAATATACATATAATTTTTTTAAATAAGTTTAGATATTTATTTTTTAAATTCATTAATCTAGATTGCCTCGATATCGTTTTCAAAGATTTTCATTGTCACCTAAAGAGCGTCTAATTGTACAAAGGTTGTAAGGAAAATAAAATAGATTCATATCGAATATAATTTGTTTGTTGGGATTTTTGAAAAACTTTCGAAACCTACAGTGCTTATTTATACTTTTGTAATTTTTGTAATTCTCATTGTTTTTTTTTTAATTTTTTGTATAAGATAAGAGGTTTGAAACTTTTCAAAATTATGGTTTAAGGTCTACTGATGATTTGGCTTTAGCACCAATGAAATGCATGTAAATATATATACTAGCTAAAAAACCCTCAACAAACAAAAGTTTTTGAAAATTTTAGATATTTATACAAATTCGAAATGGAAATTTCAATTTTATTTTTCATATCGATCTTATTTAAATTGATCTAATTTTAGCATCAAAATATTTTTAAACGTTCAAAACTATTTACTAAGCTTAGTGACTATCTTATAAATATTTATTATGAATTTCATAAAAAAAATAATTTGTTTATGTTTTTTTTCACGTTACATCCGTTAATATTGCACTACAGTGGATTCCCGAATTGACGAACTCTCGATTTGACGAATTCGCGACTGTTTCACTGTACTTCTAGATGATATTTCTTGTCATCGCATGAATCAAGAAAACAAGATTGCGCATTGCAGGTCCGTTATTTTGTTGTGTGTGATTGTGTTGTGTTGTGACGTAGACAAAGAAAATGTGTTGTATACAAAGGTACATTTTTGTATGGAAAGCAGACCGAAATGTAAAACATTGGTAGCCCGAGGAAGGTACCATAGAAAAATTTTTTTTGCAAATTTTTTTCAATTTTCTCATATTTATTTATTAACTAGAAAGACCCGGTGTGCTTCGTTGTCCCGTTGTTGTGCAAATGTAGATATCTTAATAATTCTTATGTATGGGCGACATCCGTCTCTCCCATCGAATTCAATCAATAATTAGTTTGAAATTTCTTTTTATTCTCTTAACCGGTGGCGCAAAATTTGTCATCGTATCGGAAGATGATATAATTTTTTCTGATGGTGCCGTACGTCAAACATATTTAACATTTGTGAACTAGATGCCTGCTATATTACGTAAGATCATTCAATAGTGGATAATCGGGTAATCTCCCGTTTTGGCTATTTGGCGTGACCGATAATATCGCCCGATTTAACTATCTCAAAAGTCGTGGACTTGTGCCAACAAGCCCCAAATGTTATATAACATTCATAAAATTATGTTTATCGATTATACGTTCAGAGCATGGTCCCGTGCGACTTTTACAAACATGTTCTTTGTTGCTCTCAAGTTCAGATTTGCATATTTTTTTATGATTTCACATCATTACTTGGTGTCACCGAAAAAACACTGAAAACAGTAAAAACTAAAATGGAGTTAGATTAGTATGCATTCATTCACATATGCACATATAACTTTTTTAGTGGAACTCCCACTAGCCGGTCGGAGTCCCGTTCTTGCAAATGAGAGCCTTCCCTGGCTAGCTTGTCCGCAATTATGTTGCCAGGCGCGTCTGCATGTCCTGGTACCCAGATTATCTCAAGGTTGTCATGTGACGCCATCTCATTTAGGGATACCCGGCATTGCTTTACCAGTTCAGATGTTGTATAAACAACCGATGAAGCGTCCAATTTTCGGTTTCAAAAGCAAAGTTAAATAAATGACACATAAACACACATGATTTTGATTAAACGTGTATTTTATTATGCTTGGACCAAACCATTATGCACGAAATACAATGTTGTTTCTAGGTTGGCTGCAGCTGTCGATCTTTTCGATCACATTTCCGCACATTTCGGGTGGAAACTTGACGAATGTCGGTTTTCAAATTCTCCAAAGTTTGGTGATTATGCCCATAGGCCAGTGTTGCTCGTCCCATACAACAATTGTTAGAAAAAATTTATAAACATTTCTTACGCTATTTTAAATACTTTTGTTCAAGCATCATTGAGCAAGTGATGAAAACACATGCGGCGTTGTTGGTTGAAGCATACCAAACACACGCTTTTCAATCACAATTGAAAACAAAAAAAGGAAGTAAACAAAATATTGAAATTTTAAAAAATTTAAGAGAATTTCGGCCGTATAATGTATATTTTTTCTTTTCCTTAAAATTTAAAGTTCATTCATTTAATAAGTTGTTTATATCTGACAAAAATTCTCAATCTAAACTTTGTTTCTTGTTTTCTTATTTTAAGTGTTTGAAAATATGTGTGCTGGGCAACTCTCTCAGCAATACATCTCAATTTTTATTTTATTTATTTTTAAGAAAAGTAACACTCAGGCAAATAATATGCCTACAAACCAGTAGGTGTGTTACCTTCTTTAGGAGAGGGCTAGTGAGGGAGAACAGATGGTGAAAGTGAGAAAGCTTAATTTTTTCAACTCCAATATTGCACGTTATGTTCATGAATCAAGAAAACAAGATTGCGCAGGTCCGTTATTTTGTTGTGTGTGATTGTGTTGTGTTGTGACGTAGACATAGAATATGTGTTGTAAACAAAAGTACATTTTTGTATTGAAAGCAAGCCGAAATGTAAAACATTGATACACCGAGGAAGATCTTCTTAAAATAGCTTCAATCCCAAACTCAAAAGTTTTAGTCGACTGCATCTCTTTTCTGTCCATTTAAAGTTTTTTTAAATCGATGCACCCGCAGTAGAAATTTATTTTGTACGGCTGAGTACGCAATCTTGTTTTCTTGATTCATGTTGTCATCGAAGTTCTCTCACATTTTGTTAGAATTGTATTTCTACTTTTATATTATTTGGTTTTCAATGCAATTCAGTATTATGTACATACATATATTGATCTTATTCTCATAATTAACAGCTTCTAAGTGAATGGAATTTGTTATTAAATATCGGAGTAAAATTGTGTGCGACTTCATTGACTAAGAATTCGAAAAAAAAAAACATTTCATTTATTTATTAACTGCTCGAATTTCAAGTAAAGTTTGCAGACTTTTGTTATATTTTTTTAAGTTTAATTTCCTTTAAATTGTTTTAATTCGTTTTTCATCAGCTGCTTACGAAAATAGCATTCAAATAATTAAATGTTCAATCTCAAAAAAGTTTTACACTCCGAACTTGGCAGCACTAGCTGATATGTTGTATACGACGAGTAAAAGTAGAATGTTGTTCAACTTTTTACGCGTCACAAGCGTTGCAAACTTTTGTTTTGTAACTTGCTTTATGAAAATACTCTGATTCAACTTTTTTGAGAGACGCGTACGACCCATGACGCGTAGAACGCGTCGTGTGAAATTTCAGCTTAATGTCAAAACCTATTGTCTGTGTGTCGTACACATTCATAATCTCTCTCAAATTTCTAAAGCTATGTACAGCCGATTGGCAGATCTTACAATATTGTAAGATATGGCAATATGCTGACAACGTACTGACAATGAAAAATTTTTACCAAATGGTAAATTGTCAGTTCAGACGATTGTAAGAAAACCTTACAATTTCATTGCCAGACAATTGTCAGCCAATAAATTTATCTGCCAACAAAAATTGTCAGTTTTCACGGTTGTCAGATTGTTGTGTGGAAAAATTGCCAGATGTGTTGTTAAACTTTATCATTTATTATTTATGGACAGCGTTACCACTAAAAAAATTATCTGACAATGGTGCCATTGTCAGATGTATTAAATTAAACACATCTGCCAATAAAACGAGAGCTTACAATGTCTGACAATTATCTGACAATGGCAAAGTAGAGTGTTCTCACGATTGTGAGATGTCTGACAATATTATTGTCTTACAATGAACTGACAATGCTTTTTCTGGCAACGTTGTAAGACAAAAATTGTAAGTTCAGATGGTTGTCAGACATTTTCTGAACATTTTTCTGGCAATATTGTAAGATCTGCCAATCGTCTG
Organism: Gymnocheta viridis; assembly: GCA_956483585.1. Lineage (NCBI taxonomy): Eukaryota > Metazoa > Arthropoda > Insecta > Diptera > Tachinidae > Gymnocheta > Gymnocheta viridis. The sequence goes on from OY101440.1 coordinate 71,076,343, forward strand.
TACATAGCTTAACACAAGCATATTGTTGGTAGAAACCAGTGATGCCACTAGGATACGAAAGATACATTTTTCGTATCTTTTCATGACTTCAGGTACCATGTATAATCCTGACATTTTTCGTAGTTTTTGAATCAGTACGCAAAATGTACAGAAATTAAATATTGAATTTTTCCGTCTCTGCCAAAGTTCTTTAAATTTATCATTTCGTTATGAATACTAAAAAAACAGTTGTTAAGTTTTCTAAGTTCTTCTGTCGTCTGCTTATTCTTGTGGATGTGTGTTAAGATGACATTTTTTACCTCGCTGGATACACTAATAGAAGATCAACATAAGAAATTAAAACAAATAAATTTAAAATTCGTATTTACCGATGAAATATTTAATATTATAAGTATGTTTAATTTAAAGGAAGCTCAATCTTTTAAAGAAAAGGATTTAATTTTTATATAAAAAAAATTTTCGTCTTTGTTAAACTTTATCGTAATGGCAAGAGCACGCTCTCCTCAACCACGAAGAGCTTGGGTTAAACAGTATAAACGCCTTAAATCGTATATACATTTTTACAAAAATGAATTTGTTTTGATAACATCCAAAGGTAGTTAGTTATATATAATTAATTTTAAAGTTTGCTTACTGTATTTTCAAAAATTACATACCTAATATTTATGACTTAAATATATATATATATAAAAATGAATTTATATGATATCATTTTCCTTACAATATTCGTTAAATAAATGCTAAATGTTAAACGTTAAAAATGGATTTTAAAATTTTTTTCAAAATGTATCTTTTTCGGAAAAAATGTATATTTTTGAAACTAAAATGTATCTTTTACGAAATTTCACTGGCAACACTGTTAGAAACATACAACGTTTATGTCAAAAACTGATGCCTGTGTGACGCACACATTCTCAAATTTACTAAAGCTATGTACAGACGATTGGCAGATCTTACAATATTGCCAGAAAAATGTTCAGAAAATGTCTGACAACCATCTGAACTTACAATTTTTGTCTTACAACGTTGCCAGAAAAAGCATTGTCAGTTCATTGTAAGACAATAATATTGTCAGACATCTCACAATCGTGAGAACACTCTACTTTGCCATTGTCAGATAATTGTCAGACATTGTAAGCTCTCGTTTTATTGGCAGATGTGTTTAATTTAATACATCTGACAATGGCACCATTGTCAGATAATTTTTTTAGTGGCAACGCTGTCCATAAATAATAAATGCTTTGACAGTTCTGACAAAGTTTAACAACACATCTGGCAATTTTTCCACACAACAATCTGACAACCGTGAAAACTGACAATTTTTGTTGGCAGATAAATTTATTGGCTGACAATTGTCTGGCAATGAAATTGTAAGGTTTTCTTACAATCGTCTGAACTGACAATTTACCATTTGGTAAAAATTTTTCATTGTCAGTACGTTGTCAGCATATTGCCATATCTTACAATATTGTAAGATCTGCCAATCGTCTGTACATAGCTTAAGTCAGCTGTGTTATTAGCATTACCTTTATTATTGTACATGGTTGCACCAATTCACACCACACCAGCGTCGTTTATACCTACTGGCGCTGTTGGTACGGTTACTGGTATAAATACTACGTTAAACTTTTTTCATAGCACATCTGTAAGTCGCAATAGTTCACCTGCGACCACACGGTTATATCACCAGCAGTACTTGCGTAGAGGCTAGTCCAGCCAAATGCAGTTAACACATGCCATAACATAAAATATATTAACAGCCGAAATACAAGTGAATTCAGTCACCTGATCTCTCGAGACCACCTTGTTTTGTTTTGTTATTATTCCCATTTGTGAACGGGAATTAGAATATTTGAAAAACATATTAGCCGCGCATTGCCGTAAATAATAATAATGAGCGCCATTGGAACTTTCAGAAAAGCAAAAACATGAATTTATTAAACTGGAGTTTAATTTCATTGCTTCGCGGTGTTTATTTAATATATTTTGAGTTTTAGTATATTTGAAAAAAAAAAATTAAAATAAAACTAAAAAGTTGGAAATGTCCTGAACTCCACTTTTAAGATATAAAATATTAGTTTTATATTCCTCTTCCTTTAAAAACTTTTCTAAATCATTAAATAAGCTCTTAAACCTTTCAGAATGGTTTCATTTAAAATATTTCTTTATTTTAAGTAATTTTTTTTTATTTTCTTTGAGAAAAATCCAAAAAATTGTTTTTGTGTACGTTTTAATGGAAATTGACCCATAAAATATACATACATGCATATTTTTTAAGGCTATATTCATATAATACTCGAATATACTTAAATAATGATATTATAATTATGTATCATGTACCACGCCTAAATGTTCTGTTTTATTTTTGATCCAATAGTAAATTGAATTCAAAAGAAAATATTGGATTTTTATGAAAAACTAGAGTACGCTTTCTAGTCGAAATTCGACCGTCAGTTTAAACGTATACCTACATATTTTAGTTGCATTCATTTCAAGAGAAAAAACTTTTTAATTGCTCATTCTCTTTCACATGGGAAAAACAATAAACAATATTGTTACGTTTCCACCTTTTCGAAAACGCTTAGAACGTTTGAGTTCTTTTAAGTAGCCAGAAATAAAATAAATACACAAACAGATATGGCTTTTAATTCTTAGTACATATAGGTCCATATTTTTCAAAATTTTATTTTACCCTTTAAAAAAGGATTTAAAATGTAGCAATTTGGTATTTGCATGTGTAATTGCAACGTAAAATACACGAAGTAATTTGTCTTTGCTTTTGGAGACGTTCACGCTTCAAATGTTTTTACAGAACGGCTAGACAACAGTAGCGTAAGATAAAGCAGTTACTAGACAGTTCCTTGTAGAGTCGATTCAAGGAGGAACTAGATACTGTTCGGCATATATTTTAATTGCCATGTCCAGTCATATTGTAAAGGCTTGTGATTGCGTATTTAAGTTGGATGGCAGCTTTATAAATTACACCAAACTGTATTTTAGTTTACAGTTGCGAACAATACTTGTTGTACAGATTTGTCGAACCATCTTATAGATTCTCGTTGCTGTCAATAGAACATTCTTGAATCTTCTATTTCCGTTATTTTGAATTTTAGTGCTCCTTATGTTCGAAAGTTTCCCTAAAATGCAACTCTGCATGTTTCTCTTATATCTTTGCTTTGTATATTATACACATTATTAGTTTCAGTTTTTCCACTTTTATCCTTTCAATAAACGTTAACATCTACAGGTTATGGTCCCAGACGCGGCAAAACAAAAGAAATTAAATTGAAGAAAAAAAGATTGAAATTGAAAAGTTAAATTAAATTTTTTTTAAGAGTTCTGATCTAACAGAGGGAAGATGAGTTCTTCAATGTATCAAATAGACAAGTTAGATAATGCAAACTACGACACATGGTTTATACAGGCTAAAAGTATACTGGTGCACTGGGAATTATGGTCGGTTGCAAGTGGACAATTAATTAAGGTTCAAATAGTCGTGACTTAACCATAACCATATAAATCAGCTGTTCGAACCAACTTTATGGGCATCACTGTAAACGATTATTGCTGACTTACCATAAGGCCATTGTCCTAACCATAACCATATATACCAATTGAATTTTGGTTTTGAGCTGGTCAGGAACTGGCCGTGTCTTTAGGACAAAGCTCACAGAGACTTCAAGGATCGCGAAAAGAAGAGACGGGCCTGGTTAGAAGTTGGAAGTAATTTGATAGTTGATGGTATGTAGAAATTTAGTTAATTTTGTTAATATTAAACAAATTTATATATTTTGATTAATAGAAAATACTGCAATGAAGCGTTGGGGAAACTTAAGAGAGCGATTCTCGAAAGAAATTAGAGGCTGTCGCAACACATCAGGAAGTGGTTCTTGTGTTGGTAGGGAGTGGTCGCTGTTGGAAAGTCTTCAATTTCTAAAACCACACATTGTTCCTCGGCCGTAAGTCATGAAAATGTTTTATTAAATAAATAGATTGTAATGAACTCTATACTTTTTTAGAATGAGGCAAAGTGCTCCCATATTAGATTGCAGTTTGGAAATAAACACAGATTGCGATGTGTTTTGTGAGTCGCAAGATTCTATTTCGCCAGCACAGCCTGTTCCACTGTGCCCTGACCCGTTAAGTCCAGTATCGCCCGTTGACACTGCAACATCCACATCTCGGGCAAAAAACGAAAGGCCGCACAGCTTGACGAGTTGGACACTACCATAATGGAGTCAATAAAAACTTTTCAGGAGGTATGTGCCCGTAAAGCTCGTCGTGAGGAATTAAGTGGGGAAATAAGTGGATTTAGCACGATGATCTGCTCCGCCATATTAAAAATGAGAAAAAGTACGCAGGCAGAAGTGATGCGTCGTTGCACTGATATCGTCATGTAAGCTCAAACTGACGAGCAAATTTGAAATTTTGCTAAAAGTATTGATTTAACTTTTGCTTTGTGATTTTTTTAAGACTTGTTATTTTGATCTCTTTGTGAATTACATTAATTTTTAATATTTGTTGCTGCTTAAACAATTTTCAATTTATTATCAATATTTCGCTGACATTTTGTAACAAATTGCTAGTGAACTATTGAAAAATGATTTATTATTCTAATGTAATGCAATTTTTTGCTTTTTATAAGAAATATTTTTTTATTATAATTACATTTGTATGTATGTTAAAATGAATTATAATTTTTTCTGTTTTTTTTTGCCTACAGCAGCGTAAACTGCTTTTTGTTTTTAATATTAATACCTTTTTTATTAATATTCTGTTTGAATTAGTAATTTTTAATTTATTTTGTTGTTATTAAAATATTACTTATTATAATAACGAAATCCGAATATGAGAATATGAACTGAATTTTTATTTATTAATTTTTTTATTAAAATGAATTAAAATTGTTGTACAAAAACTATTTTTTTTAATTACAACTATTATAAAAATACAAAATAAATTTGTTTCATTCAATGTGATTTTGGAATGTTATTGCACCTTCTTTTATGAAGTAATTTGTTAGGAATTTTCTGTAGTCATACGCACTATTTGTACCCCAACGTCTGAATGTTTTTACGGACTGCAATGGCCCTCCATGTGGTCTTAGTTCTTCCCTCCACTCTGCATTTCTATCGTCGTCATCTGCGTAGTGCTCTGGGCAGTACCACCGATTTGTGTCCTGCAACATTATATAGTTATGGAGCACCAAACATGCAAGGACGATTTTTTCTGCATTTTGTGGATGGAACTCCATTGTTGTTCTAAGAACTCTCCACCTGGCGGTCAAAATCCCAAACGCATTTTCTATAACACGACGAGCCCATGATAGCCTGTAATTAAAAATACGTTCAGTTTATGTCGTGTTAACGCCTGGGTATGGCTTCATTAAATTGTTTTTTAATGGAAAGGCACAATCTCCAACGAAATAATGTGGAAAGGGTTCTGATGATAACGGAAGGGGAGTATATGGAGGTAGTGGCAACCGATTTTCCAATAGATCTTCACCGAATCTTGTTACATGAAAAATGCCTCCATCACTTTCGCTTCCATATGCTCCTATGCTTACAGCTGTAAAGGTGTATTTAGCATCGCACGCCGCTAGCAATACTTGCCGCTACAAGCTTGCTAATATTTATAAGCCTACCGGCCCTCTACGTAAAGTGAGTCTTTATAAAAAGTTATTGAGTCATCGTATGACTGAAACTTCAACAATGACGGAATATCTGAATGGTTTTACTGAGACTTCGGATAAATTGGCAGAGGTTGGTATTGTGCTAAGTGAGGAGCTTTTGGTTATAATTTTATTATCAAGTTTGCCGAAAGAGTGGGAGAATTTCGTGATAGCAATAGAAACTCGAGATGAATTACCAGCATTTGATCTTCTGAAGCTGAAATTAGTAGAGGAAGGCGACCGGAGAACACATCAAAATGAAAATGAAGCGGCTTGTGTTGTAAGTCAAGAAGCCTTTGTGGCAAGATCCAGTTACCAAAATAAAAATAGAAGCAACAATTATAACCAAAATTGCGGCAGTGGCGGTAAAAAATTTAAATGTTACAACTGTGGTAAGCGTGGGCATTTCGCAAAAAACTGCAAAAGTACAAGAAACAACGCAGAAAAAGGAGAACAACAATATCGCTCATTCGCAATGCTTGCAGCCTGCAATAGTAGTAGTTTTAATAGAAATACTTGGTGCGTCGACAGCGGTTCGACTGCACATATGTGCTGCAAACGTGAACTTTTTCAACGTACGTAGAAGAAAAAGACACAATTACACTAGCATGTGATAACCATATACAAGCAGAGGGTAAAGGGGATATAAAATAAGAACAGAAAGTGGCGAAGTTATTTTGCGTAATGTTCTTTATGTTCCTGGAATTATAGGCAACTTTATATCAGTTGGAAAAGCAACGGAAAATGGATTTGTTGTAGAGTTTGGAAATAATAAAGCAAAAATAATGGATGAATCTGGTAACATTATTTTGCAAGAAATAAAATGAATTTATTTGTATTTTCAGAACAAACCCACACAAATTTTAATTTATCAAACAGTGATGCTGTTCGTTGGCACAATCGTTATGGGCATCTTAACTTTAGAAGTTTAAATGATTTGGTATCAAAGAATGCTGTAAATGGCCTGAAAATAAAAACGATACCACGAGTTTTTGATTGTAAGACGTGTATGAAAGCAAAAATAAATTCACAACCGTTTCCAACTAGTACAGGCAAAAGAGCTGACAACTTGTTAGACTTAGTACACACCGACTTGTGGTGGCTCACGTTACTTCATTACGTTTATTGATGAACACTGAAGAAAAATTTTCGTTTATTTTTAGAAGAACAAGAGCGAAGTGTTTAAAAAATTTAAAATGTTTAAGTCTATGGTAGAAAATGAAACTGAAAGGAAAATCAAAACCATTAGAAGCGATAATGGTGGGGAGTATATTAATAATTAGTTTGAACGGTTCTTAGAAGAAAATGGCATAAAAAGGCAGCTTACCGTTCCGTACACTCCACAACAAAATGGTATATCCGAGCGAGCAAACAGGACGATAGTAGAAATGGCTCGCAGTATGATTGTACATTCTGGCATAGATGAGCAACTATGGGCAGAAGCCGTAAATACTACGTTATATATTCGAAACAGATCAATAACTAAAGTATTGAAGGACAAGACTCCATATGAAATTTGGTGTGGTATGGAACCTGATGTTAGTCATTTTCTAATTTTTGGTTCACCAGCTTCACTTGATAAAACCCAATCAAAAACGTTTGCAGCAAAAGGCAAGGAGTATACGTTTGTCGGATATTCTTCAACTGCTAAAGCTTATAGGCTATACGATATTAATGATAAGAAAATCATTGAAAAACGAGATGTAAATTTTTGTGAAGATGATATTCAGAACGAATTTAAAACAGAAGCTGTTGATTTTTTAAATATTCCAATTTTAGACAATATGTCAAATCTTGACGATTACAAAGAAAAAACACCTAGTCAGACTGATGAAGATGAATATGAATCGAGTTTCGAAGTTGGTTTCAGTGCAATGTTGCTCAAACCAGGGGTCGTGGTAGACCAAGGAAGATACGTTCAGGCAATGTAGGTCGTCCTAAAAAAGGTTACAATGAACTAGACTTTGCAGATAGCGGTGGTAGTGAAATAGATACAACCCAATCTTATCAAGATGTAGTTGCCGGTAAATATTCTAATTATTGGAAAGAGGCAATGGAGAAAGAATATTTTTCGCTCAAAGAAAACGATACGTGGTCGTTAGTTGACCTGCCATCTGGCAAAAAGGCTATTGGCAGCAAATGGGTGTTTAGCATTAAAAAAGATGAAAAAGGAAACATAGATCGGTTCAAGGCCCGACTGGTTGCAAAAGTGTGTAGCCAAGAATATGATATAAATTATACCGAAACGTTTTCACCGGTTTTAAGACACTCAACTATACGCATGATTTTTGCTCTTGCTGCTGAAAAAGAAATTTATTTACATCATGTAGACGTATCAACAGCTTATTTGAATAGCAGACTAGAGGAGGAAATTTATTTAAAACAGCCTGATGGATTTGTGGATGAAAAAAATTATGGACTCAAACAATCAGGTCGAGCATGGAATACAACACTGGATGCAGCGATTAGATATATTGGTTTTAGGTCTTGTGATAGTGAGCCCTGCTTATATAACTTGAATGAAAACGGCAAAATTAATCTAATCGCAGTATATGTTGACGACATACTGATTGCCTCTACTGAAAAAAGAAATGGAGAAAATATAAAGAAACAAATTTCGGCAAGATTCAAATTAGCTGATAATGGTAATGTAAAACATTTCCTAGGTATGGAGATTGAACGGGAGGGCGACAATGGCAAAATCAAAATAGGTCATAAACAGTATATTAAAAAGCTTTTGCTACAATATGGAATGGAGAATTGCCGTCCAGCATATGTACAGCTTGATCCGGGCTTTCAAATAGCATGCCATAAAGAAAACTGCCAACGTGTAAACCCTGATCAGTACCAATCTATAATTGGAGCATTGATGTATTTAGCAATAAGGACCAGACCGGATATTTTGCACTCCGTTGTTAAATTGGCACAAAAAAATCGAGATCCACACCATGAACACGAACAAGCAGTTAAACACTTGTTACGCTATTTGTCGACCACAAAAGATTTTAAATTAGAATATTGCAAAACAGGCAAGCAACCAGAGGGTTTCGTGGATGCTGATTGAGCAAGTTGTACCTAAGATAGAAAATCGTATACTGGCTATTCATTCTGAATTGCGGGATGTGCTTTTAGTTGGGAGAGCAAGAAACAGTCAAACATAGCTCTCAGGAGCACAGAGGCTGAATTTGTGGCTTTGTCAAATGCAGCTAAAGAAGCAGTATACCTTAAACGATTATTGAGTGAAATTGGTTACTATCCGTGTGAGAGACCTTTAATAATTTTCGGCGACAATCTTGGAGCTCAACATTTGGTTAAAAATCCCGTACTACATGGAAGATGCAAACACATAGACGTTAAAGACCAACATGTCAGAGAGGTAGTTAAAGCAAACCAGATTGAAATACGCTATGTATCAACCGATGAAATGGCTGCAGGTATATTAACTAAAAATTTGCCTAAATTTAAACATGTAAAATTTGTAAAATCTCTTGGCTTAAAATAATATTGTTTGTCAATATATATATGATATTTTTATCGAAGGATATGCAGATTTGAGGGGGCGTGTTGGAAAGCGTCCCTAAAATGCAACTCTGCATGTTTTTCTTATACCTTTGCTTTGTATATTATACACATTATTAGTTTTAGTTTTTCCACTTTTATTCTTTCCATAAACGTTAACATCTACACCTTAATCTTGTAGATATGGTTGATTAAACTGTGCTTAATCATCGCTGTATTTTTATGTTCTTAATTTTGGATCTACATTTTAAGTTTGAAACAATATGTATGAAATTATTCAAACTTTTCCATAGAGGAAGCGAAATATTGGATAAATAAAGTTTTATAGTGTTGACCTTAAGCTTGTAGGTTGTTTAATAAAAAATTTATATTTATTAAAAAAATGTGGCTTATTATTCGTTTTATTTTGTTTATGCACTTCAAGTGCATTTTTGGTTAATAATATTTACACATTTTATAAATTTTTTATTAATAATAAATAAAACGTCGAATTATGAATAAAATTTTTTTATCATTTTGCTAGCTTTTGTTTGGCCTATGTAACTTTTTCTGGCCTTTTTAAATAACCGACTTAGTTTTTTTTCTCCAGCTCCGGGCAACACTTATCGTATCGGTGATTTATTTTTAAAAATTAAGTTTGGAAAAATTACGCAGAATATAACATACTTTTCCGCCAGCTCAGCTGCTTAATTAAAAAACAAAAAGATTTATTTAAATCGATATCATCATGAAAAAGATTTAGATTGTACAGCTCACTAGAATTTTTTGCCACCAGACAAGGAAAGTTCCCATTTATGGTATTGGTGGCAAAGTAAAAAGAGAAGTGAGACGTGTTAGTTTACGTCTTTTATAAAATCAAACTATTATTAAATAGTGAACTATTTAAGTTCTTTTCAGAAGAATATCATAGAAATAAGGAACATTTTCTCTATCATCGGTGTAATCAAAAAAATAAACAATACGCGGAACGACAGGGAACGGAAGGGAAACGTCATTCAGAACGATGAAGAATTTCCAGCTGATTATTGTACATCACTTTGAATCAAGTTGTGTTGTTAAAATCTAATAACAATAATAATCCAAAAAACCCAAAACCTAGATTTTTGGGTTGGTTTTTAGCCATACCGGCATTCAAGTTTCGATATCGTTATAGTTGAAATACTGATACCAAAATAAAACAATCAATACCTTTACTGATGCCGATATTCGTTTCGGTTTCCAACGTTGCTAAGTTATGTAATGGGCAGTAATACATGAATTATTATGCAATATTCACTATGCATTTACTGCACAGGTGTGTAATAGGTGTGAACCATTCATGAATCTTTTTGCTGCGGATATGTAATCACGTTAAGGTTATATCTGGAAAGTGTCACAGTGTGAAGTGAGCCCTTCCAATGAAAATGCCATGTAAAACCCACATGTTCCACTTAGGAACATCTGGGGATATTCTGTTATCTAGTAAATTGCTCTCTATCTTACGAGCATCACCGAAAAGAAACCAAAACGAGACGTTTATGAGTAACAATGTCCCATATGTTTATTATACTAAATATTGAAAATACGAAATACCTAAATATTTACATATACATTTGTACATGTCTCTGCTACCATATGTATATATACATATTTCAGTATGTAATGAGAAAAAGAAGAAGTTATTATGTTCTTAAGGAGTTTTCTTTGCCCGTTGGTAAGATTCTTTAGTCCATACAGTACACCTAAACATCATCTCTCTTGATGCACTCTTAATCTCATATGCTGCAGTATAGACTTCACCTATAAAAGTTCATATACATTCGTAGAAACAACATATACATACATATGAATATTAGGGAGACCGCTTCAAATGCTCAGTCTGAGCCTCGAGAAACATACGAGCAGTCCAAAAACTAATTTATACGAAATCCGACGGAAGATAATTTGGAGGTGCAGTTCAATTCTACAGAAATCTCTAGTTAATTTAATTTTTTTTTTAGTTTTCTCTAACCTCAAAATTTTACATAAGATACATTTTATTGGGATTTTAAATGTATCCCCTGCTCCTCGCCCGCTTTCCAGATTGTTATTGCAAAGGAAATCTTCTAATCCTAATGCTATATGTATACAAAGTGTTCAGCATTTTTAGTTTTTTTTTTGTGGGACGCACAGTGGCTGAAAATCGTTTTTCATTGGCCAAAATTCTGTAACTTTTGAACCGATCAAAATATTGAAGTCATTTTTATTTTATTGGATAGATATTTAGTTCAGCTTGGCTCAGTTTAAATTTCATTAAAATTGATTGAGGACTTTTTAAGGAATTGTAGGTCAAAGTTGAACTTTTGAATTTTTTTAACTTTTAGAGTGAAATATGGGTGATTATTTTTTTATTTATTAAAAAATTGAATATTTGGAAATTAATAATAATTATAAATAATTTTTGTAATAATGGAATTTTTTTAATGTTACACTTAAAAAAAATTTTACACTGAAAAAAATAGTAAAATCAACTGGAGATTTTGCTATTACAGAAAAATTAAAAATTTTTGCTGACAAATTTGCAAATTTGTTTAGTCAAAGAATAGTTACACTTAAAAAAACGTTAATAATATTATCTAAAAATAATGATATTACTACAGAAAAATTTATTATTTTTTGCTGTCAAATTTGATAATTTTAAAAACATTTTAAAAATAAAAACTGCAATAAATTTTAAAATCATTTGCAACAATGCTAGGTTCTGTTTATTATTATTTTTTACTAATACTATGTTTTTCGTACTTAAATAACAATGAAAGGCAATTATAATTATTATTCATTTGACTCAAATATTGATTGCAAATATTCCATATTTTGTTCTGTGCTATCTCTGTTCTTTAGTAGTTTTTTTGCTTCTTCATCTAAATCCCGATGTTCCAATTTCCATTGATTTCGAATACTGGAGATAAACGGATCTGACGTTGCCAATAATATATTAAATAGATCTTCATTTGTTGAATTTCGTGAAATTTTTCTAGTATTGTGCTCTCTATAAAATCTGTAATCCTTGTTCCTTTTTTCCTGAGCCTCCTCTGATAGATCTCCAAGTGGCACCAAATGATATTTAATGACATCTTCTCCATGATAAAGGATTTTGTGAACTGTTGCAGACATATTTCTCCATGGGTAGTTGGTTGTATATATTTTTGCAGTTTCCTTTGCATAATCTCCAAATTTTCTAGAGTCAATTTCTTCATTGCACGCAAGTACTTCTAGGATTATTTTAAATCTGAAAATGAGGTTTAAATCCACTCCTGTTATTTCAGATGCTGTTTCTGAATCTGAAAAGAATCTTCTTGCGGTATTGCCATCATTTGTATTGCCTGACCCTTGTTTTGGCTGCTCTATAATCAATCCAAATTTGCGATATTCATCTTGAACATGTTTCTTTTTTGAACTTCTTAACTCTTTGTTGGTTTCGTTGCTTCTTATTGATCCGAAATCCAAATCATAACTGATTTTTAGTATGTGTTCCATAAGTCGTATTCTTGCATGTAGTGGTGATAATCCAAATTCATATGTTTTAACAATTTTTTCAATGATATCCACTTTTGTTAATTGGTTCTGTGATCGTAATTGATGTAGGAAAGATTCTTTTATATTTGTACAACCAATTGCACCGTTAATATCTTTAAGTTTCCGCCTCTTAGATTTATCGCTGCAGTTGTCCAATGATTTGTGTGGTCTTCCAGCCTTATCTTGCTTTGCTGTTTCTGCAGCGACAGTAAGTTGGCCTTCTAACCAGTTTGCACTTTTTATATAAAAGTTTTGTTTACTGTAGCGAACTTCTTTGTAGCGTTTTTTTAGTGCTTTGACGAAATTATATAATTGCTCTTGCATTTCGGTGCTACACGAATTTAAGTTTAATTTTATTTTAACGTAACTAAGAACATCTTCCTGGTTTTTGTTTCTAAAATACTCTTCCGCCGGTTCTTTTTAACTGAAGCTCTCCATATTTTTCTGAATATTTTTATTTGCGTCTGTTATGTTTTACCCGTACACCTAGAGGATTAACTTATTACTGAGTAATCCCTTATCGAATCCGTAGTTTTATAGATTTTTAGATACATGTTATTCACACATTAATCTTTAATTTCATAGCAGGTAGTGCTTAAATTGCACAAAACTGCACATGTTGTCCAGACCTTAATATCAGGTAAAACTGATTAGTATCTCGCCAATATTTGTTGTTGTTGTTGGGTTTAATGTCCCGATTATTGTTATAAAATTGCTTATGACTTTGGTTGACCCTAACATTTGATAACAGGTAAATTTAGAAAGAGATCATATGTTTAATGTAGAATTTTGTGATAATTTGTGATAATTTTATTACCAATTTTTGGCTGATCAAAACAAAGCCATTAAACCCTTTCGTAGGTATTATATTTAATTTTTTTAGTTTTACGTAGTCTAAAGTAAAAAACATAAACTTTTAGGCAAAAAAGTGAAAATTATATACACCATTGTATACGAGTACTTTGGAGTAATTTCATTAAAATGAAAAAAGTGTTCTACACACGGCTCGTCACGGGTGCAAAAGTATATATAGCGGTAAAGAGGACACTTTCACCTTTCTCCGCGTGGTATACATTTCTTGTTCCCTTTTGTTCCCTAGAATTTCTATTCTACTAAAGTTTAAATTTGAGAAAAATATAGTAGTTTCATAAATATTCCGTAACGCCCTTAATATTAAACGCTAGAGCTCTGACCACTTACAAAAACTAAAGACTATAATCCTGCCAACATTATAAAAAAGACCGCAGGCCATTATCGATGATAGCTTGCGAGTAGTAATCATTTATTTTTGATAAAAAACAACAGAAAAACACCTTTTTCTGAAATTACAAAAAACCGTTGAGTTTGACAGCATGCCACGCTCACAATTATCAATAGTTTAACCTAATTTTTTGGCTACCTTAATCTGGATATATTAGCTGCAAAAGGGCGTAAAAATTTTAAAAATCGGTGACAAAAAAAAATTTGACTTTTGGCCAATGAAAAACGATTTTCAGCCACAGTGGGACGTTCTAACTCTCAACATCTTCGCTAAAAAAATTCGTCTTAAGCGGCAGCAAAGTACTTGCAAATATTTGTCATAAAAATCTATTATAAGTCTTTTGACTTATTTATGACGTTCAAGTTGCATTTTGAGGTTTGGTGTAGTCAGAGACTTACAAACAAATGTTATTATAAATATTTTTGTAGGGCAGACTTTTGAATCGCTGCTTAAGGGGAGTTTTTGCATCTTTTTTAAGAAAAGAAAGACCCACACAGCGGAGAATCAGAGGGTCAAAACGTTTCACAAAAATATTTGTCTTAAATTTATAATTAATATTTATACGTAATTGATTAACTGTTTAAGGTTTATATTGAACATAAATTTTTAGCTTGAGTTCAAATCTGAATTTAACCATTTCTTCTTAATTTTTAAGACATTATTTTTAAGATAAGTTCATTATTTTATTAAGAGAGTACTTTTTGGAACAATTTATTTATCAGACAAACAAGTCGGATCAGTACTGATTTCGATGTTGCACTTTTCGTATTCTCTTAATAAAATAATGAATTTATCCTAAAAATAATTTCTTAAAATTAAGAAGAAATTGTTAAACTTAAATTTATAATATAAAACTTAATGGTCACTAAAGCTCCAAGTTCAACATGAATGCCAGAAATAAGTACAAATTTAAAATATGTTTAAGGGATAATTTAGCTTATTTCAGCCGTTCAAGTTGAGCTTGGAGCTTTAGTATCTTTCAAGACTTATAATATTCTTTTATGATAAATATTTCTCTACTGCATTACAGGCCGCTATGCTGCCGCTTAAGAGAAGTTGTTGACCATTTTTCAAAAAATATTAAAATGTTCTACACACAAAGATATTCCTTGCGGTGTTCTGCATAAAAATGCTACACACTTCTAATACCTAATTATAAGGATTTCAAGATTCCTTGTATTAATTCACTATAACAAATTGCAAATTTCAAAACGCCGATAGAAATACATATATTATTTTTGACGACTCTACCAGAATCAGCAGTTAAAACTAATTTTTTTTTGTAGTCCGATGTAACTAGAAGTAGAGGTTTCCGAAACTGTATACTTTTGTTAGTCATCATACAATAGAGGGCACCCTAATGATCCATATTTAATAAATATAGTTAGAACGAGTATGTTCATACGTAAGTACATACATACGTAAGTACAATACGAACACATAACAATATTTTGGACATCATTATTCCTTGGGTACGGTGTTGTTGGAAAATCCTCCCAGTCAAAAACGTTTATATTATTTGTGTAGTATGCAAAAACCACAGAAGGATAGTTAAACAATTGCGCAAAGGACGAAGTTAGAATAAAATGTATACGCTAATACACATTTACGTGACTACGAACGTAATTTAGTACTATTGACCAGACGAACAGCTAAAGCAAACTACCCACTACTCAAACTATCTCCAGAAAAAACAATCAAGCTCTTTGCATTATTTGAACGTCGACAATTAGATTCTACAAAATTTAAAAATAACAGCAACAACAAAATTTAAGAAAAAAGAAAACCTCTCATCCGGAGAAATGCATCATATGAAATATTTTCTATGAAGCAAATGCGGCTCATTCCACCTAAAGCTAATGAATCTCGATTTTAAACGGCATGCATTTTGGCAATATATACATATGTATGTGTGAGTTTGTATACGAAGTCCAAGACTCCATGCTATTATAGATTATACATTCTTACAAATCTTATCATGTGTAAAAGGACAGAAACGCACTCATACAAGCAAATATTGCTACTTTACATAAATATTCGGTAAAAGATGAAGACGAACAATAAGATGCTGAGTAGAGTAAAAATTTAAGAACAACTTTTTAAAAGTAATGGAAACAATGTACAGAATATTTAGTATACGATATATTAACTCCATAGATACAGTACTAATGGAATGGGATAATCTGCCTAGATGGTTGTAGGCGTAAACAAATATTTCAACCGAAACCAAATGATAGTGTTTGGTTTGAATGTGTTATTTCAGACTTAAACATATAGGAAACTTTTGAATTACTCCGAAATAAGAATATGTATATATGTACGTCGGCTGACTTGACATTAAATGCTGAATATTTCTAAGATATACTCATTAGAACGACTTGCCTTACGTCAAGATAATCTATGGGTTTGTCAACACACTCAAATTAAAGATCAGTCTGTTTAACGGGCAGCGGAAAATATTTGCAGGCCTAGCGAAGAATTTTCGGGAGCTGCGCCATGTAAAAATGGTATATTTTTTAAATTTGTTGTGTATTTATCTAATTTTTCCCAAGATCTATAACATGAGATGTTTAAAGTCACCTACAACTTTACATTAAGCCTGGCCATTCCTAAGCAATGCGATATTCCATAAAAAAATTTTTTATAGAAATTTCAATTGAAATAAAGGTGAGCAAATTGTATTTTTTATCCCCAATAGTAAAATCTTACTGCTTATTCTTATAAAATAACCTTGCGTTCTTATATAATGAATCAACAATTTGCTAGCAACGACGGAACCGCTATAGAAAACCCCGTGCAAACCTCCATGTAATAAAAGTGTTTTGTTGTTCGTTATGTACTACCTGTGGGTCGATTCTGGCTCTGTGAAACTGTGAAATGAAAAAAAATTTTTTAATTTTCGTCTTCATATTATCATTTCATAATTACACAAACTGCGATTCCCGTTCTTTTAATGAAAAAGTGTTTCATTCTATTTTAGCCGTTATACTTTTGTATCTATGTATGTATGTTAATAAAAATGTAAAAGTCAAATGCAGATATCGATTGCTTGAGCTGCATGTATTTATTTTTGCTGAAAGTTTTCTAACCATTTTTAGCCATTTTGTCCAATTTTTTAATTAAAAATATTTTGTATACTTACCCCTATTACGAGTAACACAAAGTTCAGTTACGCTGGTTTTGTTTGTAAGTTTACTAACTTTCAGTTAGTCAAAACTTAATTTTATACTGATAGTTAAACATTTTCGTTAACAATACAAAAATGTTGTTAACTTGCTTTTATCTACTATTGTGAATCACATCAACAATTTATTTTTGAGAGATGCATCTTAATACGATTTCTGCACAAAAATTTGCCTTCTTGAGATGAAAAAAGCTTCAAACAGCTATTTTTTAACAATTTGTGAAAAATATTTTAAAAAAATTAACAAAAAATAATTAACTTTTTAGTGTCATAATTTTTTTCAGTAAAGACATCAAACTAAAAAAATATATCAGTTAATTGTAAATAAAAGTTAAAACTGAAGAGCGCTTTGTGTTAATGAATTTTTACTAATTAAAGTTAAAATTTAGTGTTAACTTCAAGTTAATAATTTTATTGTTAACGGCCTTTAGGTACTTAAGCATGGTATCGCCCACAACACGGAATTTCTTCCGTTTTCATTAAAATCATATAAAAGCCATCTAACCAACTACAAATTTAAATAAAATAAGTGTAAAAAATTTTGAAGTTAAACAGTTTTATTGAAAAAAAGATAATGTACTAAACGCTGAAGGGCGAGACACATAGAATCCGTCGTTCGTTATAGGTTGCTTTTTACAACTGACATTAAAGTATCGGCGGAGGAGGTTGACACAATGAGTACTTTGTTGACGAACATTAAACCAGCTTGATTTGATTAAAGTTCCCATTCTCAAAAATTCGAGGCTATTCTGGAGTTTTTTCAATTGTAATTTGTATTTAATTTTATTTAATGTAATTTTGTCACCACACAACACATAAAGCTAAATAAAAACAAAGCAAAAAAATGATAGTTGTCAAAGTACGTTAAAATTTGCCCAATTTGCGTAATTTGCTCATAAGAAACCCTGTATTTTAACTTGGTAGTCAGTTGAAAATAGAAACGTATAACGTACGACGGAGTCTATATGCCTCGGCCTTAACAAAAAATTAAATCAATCTAGGGCATTGAACAGACAAAAGTAAAAATCGTGGGGGATCGTAATCTCAGTTGAATATTGATACAAATTTCACGCGCCCCACTATTTTATTTATTTTTTGTCTGATCAATGCCATAGATTGATTTAATTATTTGTTACTGTTTAGTACATTAACCTTTTTTCAATGAAACTGTGTAAGTTCAAAATTTTTTGTACTTATATAGTTTATTTTCAAGTTTTTAGACAAATTTGTCGTAGAGTATTCTTCTAGTCAATCCCTCTCATCCGATACCCATATTTAATAGGTTGTGAAAATAAATATGTAATCCGCCATTTTGTTGACGGCCATATTGGATATGCAATTTCTTTCAATGTGTACACTATTCTACTAGTCAAGCCCTTTCATTTAATACCAATAGTGAGGAAGTTGTGAAGAATTGTGTAACCTACCCTTTTGTATAAATTGCATCTTATTAAAATATTATTGTTATTAATTTTTTTTATTATTACTTATTATTGGCAATGCCCACATTTTCCTCTAAATAATTTATTAAAATTTCTTTTTGGTTACTGCTTGCGCTTACCTCTAGATTCTTTTTCTATTTTTTCACTGTTAAAATAAAAGTGTAAAAATATGTGAGAAATGAAAAGTTTTTGACACCTCTTTGCACTGATACATAGAACAAGAATCATATTACTGGTATTAGTACTTGAGTCCGACCGAAGGCTCGGATTGGGTATCGGAGTTTTTAGATGATGGACCTTATTCCAGTTGGCGACATCAACGTCACGTCACCACAATACCAAAAAATTTGGGCTTGTCTACCTGTTTTCGAAAACAACTGACTACTATTAACAGTCTCATGTTTTTTGTTTTTGAGAGCGAGTAGGCAAGCTTCCATTGGTATTGTGTTAACGTGACGTCGATGTCGCCAACTGGAATAAGGGTGATTGAAATTTAAAAAGGAGTATGAATTTCTTTTTGCTAAATTTGTGTAGATATTTAAAGTTAAAAATTTATCATAATTTCCTCATCGCCACTAGAATCGGAACTATCATTCGCATAAATATCATTCAAGTCTAATAATTTTATTAAATCATCGGAAATTGCGAAATCATGGCAACATTTCTATAACATTTTTAAAGAGCATCTAATGTATAATAAAGAATTATTATTATTTAGTAGTAAATAGTAAAATTATTATTCACGAATCTTTTAAGCTAAATAAGGCATAATGTTATGAGATTTTACTTAAGCGTATTAAAACAATGAAATCTAATAATTGAATAATAGAGTCTTGAAGAAAATTTGTCACAAAAACGTCTTAAAAACTTAAAATATATTATAATGAAATTTGGTAAAAACAATTACTAGTAAGATCGAGGTTCTGCATCTGGCATCACTGCCGCATTATAAAAACATCGTATTAATTTTTGCTAGAAAGAGTTAATTAAATTTTTAATATAAAAGGCGTAAAAAACTTTTTGTTTCTTTTTAAAGTGCTTGCATAAGGCTATGTTTGCTTCAAAAAGAAGAAAGCATTGGGGAAATACCCCGAAATTCAGGTGGTCTTAGTACTAATACTAATAGATTTCAACTACTTTCTGACGAAGAAGAAGAAGATATTATTACCAAAGAAAGATTTCCTAGTGGATTCCACATACAGTTTTTCGACTGTTATCGGTTTAATTGGCGATAAATATACGTTTAAACGAATGACCATTGGAACAAAAATTTTATCCAACTCGCTATTGCTGTACAATGATGCGTTGAACGTCCTCAGGGACAAAAAACTTATGTTTTATACTCACGAGCTGAAAGATACTAAAACATTTAAATTAGTTTTGTTTGGACTACCTAGATTAGATCCTAAAATAATCAGCGACGAGCTTGTTAGATCATACAATATAAAACTTGTAAGTGTGAAGGAGTTGAAAACGAAACGATCTAGCGAAGATGATGCGCTTTATATGATAGAGTTTGACCGTCACCATGTGACAAAAAGAGAGATTATGAAAATAATATATTTATTTATTTATTGGTATATATTCTGCAAAGTAAATTTGCAGAATATAGTTGCACAAAAATGGCGCCGGTAACTAGACCATATGTCCAAGATGTTATTAACAGTATCTTAAAAAAGTTTTGTGACTGACTATAAACGACCTATGCCTTCACATAGGAAGTAGTAGCAACGTGGTTGTCAACGAAATTCCACAAAAGAACCGTAAGACTATACGGTTATCCGTGGCAAATCAGTCAACCAGTGCGAGCCAGACGAAAAACTCTCGAAGGCTAAACAACACACGCAAGCCTGACCGCACTTAAGAAATAATTACGATGACGCGAGAGCTGTTCTTCAGCCCAGAGCTGCTTAACGACTGAAAATAATATATTTTTGCAATATTTCTGTGTATTGGAGAAAACATTTAAAGGGCAACACAGGTCCCACACAATGTACTAAGTGTGCCATGTATGGGCATGGGGCAAGAACTTATAATCGTAGTGTAGTATGTTCCGCCTGTGCAGCAAATTATGATTATGCAGACTGTTCTCTCAAAAAAGGACAAAACGATGATAACATAATCTATGTGTTATAACTGCATAAAAAAGAACCTAAAGTTTGTAAATCAAGAATACTTAGAGATCAGACAACGTGTAACATCCAAACCAAAAGCATATATCAATAGAGTGAATACGAGTTATTTTAATCAAAACGGCCGAGACTTCCCGCAATTGCCTAGAAAAGACAAACAAAACAATAATCGTAATCCCAGCGGTTATGGTAACCTGTATTCTGAAGTAACTTAAAAGAAAAGCTACAACAAAAATAATAACGATGACATATCCAATGAGACTTTTGGAAATATTCTTTGAAGCTGTCGATGCCAAAACAAGTACGACAAGCTACGTGTTTTGGGTATGATGCTTCAACATGCAATATAATCCCAATCGTCTACAAAATGTTCACGTTATGCATTGGGATGCCCAAGGTTTAACAACCGAGTCAGCAGCTGCCAAGCTGGAATACGTTATACAAAAAATGGAAATCGATATCCTTCTTTTAAATGAAACTTTTTTGAAACCACTCCACAAATTTCAACTTGATGGTTACAAAATATATAGAGATGACCGACATACATATGGTGGAGGAGTTCTAATAGCAATATTAAGCACTCTTTGTTACCGAAAATCAAAACAAAAACTGTTGAAAACATTTCAATACAAATTATGATAAATAATAGACCATTTATATTTACATCAGCGTATAACCCGGTCCATACCTCAGATTTCCGTGATGATTTGGATAAATTAACATCGTCTGGAAACGACTTCTTCGCTTTCGGTGACCTCAACATAGGCATTGGAACTGTGTATTAAATAATTCAGCTGGTAAGGTGCTCTACAATCACTGCCTACGTTCGAGTTACTTCATATATTACCCAAATAACTATGCTCGTTTCGGCCAAAATATCAATCCTGTCCACCCTTCTACAGTGGATATACTTTTATCAAACTCTTCTCTCCATTTTTCAAACCTCGAGACCCATCCGAATATTTTACAATCGGATCACGTACCAATAACTTGTATTATATATGGGCAAGCCCAAAATATGACCTATTCAGTTCCCTTGTATTGTCGTGCGGAAGGGCCTTTCATTCGAAATTGGGTTGAAAATGAAATTAAGTGTCTGAACATTGACCAATATGGTATTTACTCACCTAACCTAGACTTTTATTTTGATAGATTAATTTCTATAATTAAAGAAGCTTACAAAAAAATACCTATTGGTCACAAAAATTCATGAGAACGAGACATCTCTGCTATGAGTAAAATGCCAATAAGTCAGAGGAATAAATACAAACGTAAATTTCAAAGATGTAGGGATTTTAATTTTAAAAATCAATTAAAAATTATTTTGAAACAATTAAATAAGCTTATTGACTTCCACCTTAAAAAAGACCGAAATAAATCCTGGTCTAAATTTATTTCAAAATTGCCTCAAGGCTCAAAAAAATTTTGGAAACTAACAAAAGTCATTAAAAACAAAAAAATTTCATTTAGTGACCTTCATGTTAATGGCGAAGTTTTAAAAACTGGCACTGAAAAAGCAAATTCAATTGCAGACGTATTTGGTAATTCACATATCATTACACTAAATAACCCCTCACCAATGGACTCATCTGTCTTTAGATTCATTCAAGAACTTAACATAAAAAATATTTAGAGAACCAACCATTAATAGTATTACCCTTAAAAACATGGCCGATTGCTTTTTTGAATTTTTGAGCAAACTCTTCAACTTTTGTTTATTAGAAGGATATTTTCCAATGATTTTTAAGAAGGCAAAAGTGATTCCTATTCCTTAACTAGGAAAGGATCCTAAACTACCTTCAAGCATTCTAAGCCTATTGGATAAAGTGTTTGAAAAAATAATTAGTAAACGAATTTTGGACTTTTCAAATCAAAATATTATCTGCGCACAACAATTTGGATTCCGGAAAGAGCACTCTACTGTACATCAAATAAAAAGACTCGTAAATTTTCTTGAACTAAACAAAAGAAATCGTTATAGTACTGGCGTAATTTTTCTTGACATAGAGAAAGCCTTTGCCTCAATTTGGCATGACGGCCTAGTTTTTAAACTTAATGCTTTTAATTATCCAACCTATCTGCAAAAGATCATAAAGAGTTTTCTAGAGCAACGTTCATTTGTTGTATCCATCGACAATATGATATCTAGTGTTAGACAAATACCTGCAGGCCTGCCACATGGTTTTATCCCCTACACTTTATTCAATATATACATCAGACATACCTGCGCGCAGAAATCAAGAAGTAGCATTTTACGCTGACGATAGGGCTTTCGTATGCTGCGGTAAGGTGTCTAACGCAATAGTCAAGAAAATGGAAGATAGTTTAAAATATACAAACAAATATTTCGATAAATGGAAAATAAAAGTTAATGTTAGCAAAACTCAAGCTATTATATTCCCGTACAATAGATCGCAGAAACGTATACCTACAAAACAGATATTTTCTAGAGGAGTTTTTATTCCCCTGAAGGATAGTATAAAATATCTTGGAATTATGCTAGATAAAAAATTATCATTTAAACAACACATTAACTATATTTGTGAAAAAGCCATTGAATGCGGTGTGCCCTTTATCCATTACTTAACAGAAGATCTAACTTAATTTAACGAACAAGATCCTTATTTACAAAATGTGTACTCGGCCAATTATGACCTATTGTTGCCAAGTATGGTTTCATAAAGCTCCTAAAACTTACGCAAGGAAATTACAGATAACACAAAATAAAAATTTAAAGATAATTCACAACCTTCACCCAAGATACCCCACTATTGCGCTGCATAGTAACTTTAGCCACATTATGTTAAATTATTTTGCAAGGGAACTGACTCTGTCATTTAACGAAAAATGCAGAATGTCTACATATGAACTAATAAGAAATTTGCCAAACAATCACAGAAATACTCTTTTGTAGAAAAGAGTGATTTCCAATGGTTGTTTAAAAATCTCTTATAACGTTTAAAATATGTACAAGGTTTTTTCCAAAAACTTTTCCTTAACACTGTGATATAAACGGTTCTTAATTTATAAACTAAAAGGCTAATTGTTGTAATACTTTTAAGTAATCCCTCAAAACATTGTAAATATTACACATACTTTTATCAAAGATCTCAATAAACAAATTTAATAATAATAAAAAAAAATTACTAGTAAGATCCATTTTGACAAAAGAATCTCAACGACTGTTAAGTAAATTTCTTATTGATTAAAAATTGTGTAGTAAGTCCGTGGTGAATCTAGGGGGAAGGTTATGAATTATTTTGTCAAGCCAGGCTGGACAGCCATAAGTCAGTATCGGTCGGACACAGATATTATATAACAATATCTTATTTTTAAGGTTGAGCTTGGACCTCCTATTAAGAATGGCGTGAAGAGCACGTCCGCACTTTATAGCTTTATCACAAATGCAATTTACATGTTGTTGGTTTAGACTTAAGATCTTTAAGATGTTTAATATTATCTTTGATAGGGATCACGTTTCCCCAACAGTAAAACATTTTTGTAGGAATGCTTTTTGCTGATTATTATATGGGAATATAATGGCCTGCGTTTTATTATCATTTAGTTTTATTTTCAACTTTTTTTAATATTTTTTGCTCGTGGTAAGGCTCTTTGGCATTCTCTTGATTATTGCATTTCAAAGTTTTCCACTGCATATAAAAGCAATGTCATCAGCATAAAATGCTGCTTCCTGATTTCTGTGCACCCCAACATCAGCCGTATTTAATGATTAGACTGTTGGTGATAATACTGAACCTTATGGCAATCCCGCTGGGATTTTTCTCTCTATAGAGAATTCCCCGTCAACACAAACGACAAATGTAATGTTCTTCAGAAAAGTTTGTATAATTTCTTGTAAATATAATTTAACCAATGGGTTAAATTTATATATCATTCCATGGTGCCAGATGGTATCAAAAGCCTTTTCTACATCGTGAAAAACAACGCCAGTACTCTTGCGATTTCTTCAGTTATCTTCGATATTATTCACAACTCGCTTTATTTAGTGTGCGGTAGAGTATTCCTTACGGAATCCAAACTTTTGGTGGTTAATAATATTTTTTTGGTCGGCAAAATTTACTAATCTTTTACGAACTTTTTTCAAAGACATTGTCCAGCAAACTTAAGATGCTTATCGGCTTATATCTGGTAGGTAATTTGTGATCTTTTCGCTTTTTATGAATCGGTATTACTTTAGATTTTTTTTAAAGTACG
Source organism: Gymnocheta viridis (assembly GCA_956483585.1). NCBI lineage: Eukaryota > Metazoa > Arthropoda > Insecta > Diptera > Tachinidae > Gymnocheta > Gymnocheta viridis. Next base: position 71,101,301 of record OY101440.1, read on the forward strand.
GGGTAAGAAGCCATTAGTTAAGCAACAATTAAATATTTTACTTAGAATTTCATAAAAGCAATTTGGCATATTTTTTACGATAATACTTTTCTTGTCATCTAAGCCCGGGGCTTTATTATTTTTAAATTCCAGAGTAAATGCCTTAACATCAGTGGAAATTTGTACGTTCTATATTATAACTAGCAATATGATAATCATTATCGAGACAATTAATATAATCTGATAAACATGAATCCAAAGGTGATGGGTTATTGATACCATTAGTGAGTGAGTAGCTTTTTGCAGTAGCTTTTTCTGCACCGCTTTTTAAAACTTCATCATTGCTATTAAGATCTGAACAAAATGAGTTCTTTCTCTTTAAAGCTTTTGATAGTTTTCCGGTTTTGTTAGTTTTCCAGTTTTGCTAGTTTCTTGACCGGGACTCATTTATATCCTTGTTAAGGTGGAATTCAATTGGGCTACTTAGCTGCCTGAAGATATTGTTCAAATGGACTCTGTAAATTGGATCCGTACATCTCTGAAATTTATGTTTGAATTTATTTCTTTGAGCAATAAGCATCTTAGATGTATTTCAGATTTCTCCCTGCAACGAGTTTTTTTCCCAACGGGAATCTTGCTAAAAGCAGCATTAACAATGGCTGGCCAGTCTGCATGAATATACAAAGTTACTGTATTTAATTTATTTTGAAACGTCCATAAATGGAACAGGAAATCGGAACATGATCTGACTGTAAAATATTTGGGTGTGAATCCAAGTTTGAAAAACGGATATTGGAGTTAGATAGTAAAATATCCAATGCAGAGGGCTGCACCGAATCAGGTAAATGAAAATGGAAATTAAATGTATTATTTTGTAAATAGTGTCTGTAGAGGTCATTACCAGCTGTCTTGTTAGATAAACAATCCCATGATGTGCATTAAAATCACCAAAAATGAAAAAGTCACAAGAGAAGTTTGTGAGTAAGTCTAAGTCCGCCTTAAAGTCCACAGTATAATTTGGATTATAAGCAGCAGTAAAAACTGCAGGACGTCTATTAATAGTATCCTGTATAGAAATATTTTCAATGATTTTTGTGTTAAGTTTAGGTAATAACTTATGAACTATGTTAGTTTTTACCGCAATGAGTACTCCTCCGCCATGTGATAGCCGGTCTTCACGATAAATTTTGTAGCTTCCTAGTTGGAGTTTGTGATGCGGTTTTAAAAACGTCTCATTGAGTAAAAGTATATAAACTTGTTTGTCGTGAAGGACTTGCTCGAGCTGTGCAGCTGCTCATTCGGTTGTTATGCCTTGAGCGTTCCAGTGCATAACATGAACATTGTGTACAACAAATGTTTTATATGGCATGTTTAAGCATCATACCTAAAACTCTCAATTTGTCAAACTTTGTTTGACATTTTTTCATTGCATCTACTGCATTGAAAAATATTTCCAATAGTTTATCATTGGATAACTCGTTGTTGTCTGGTGTTTGGCTTTTAGTCACTTCAGAAATCATATGTTTCCAATGAAAGCGAGAGTCTTGTGCAATTCCATGATGTGCTTGGCTCGATATTCGTGGGAAATCACTCTGGTCTATTGTAAAATTACTGTTATGTTTCATGCTATTCATTCTAATCTACGTCGCACCTCTAAATATCTGGCCTGTGGTTTGCATTTCTGTAATTTTCATTTGTACAGTTAAGAAATTTGTACATTATACTGCCATTGGGTGAGGTTTTGTTTAGTGAACAATCAGCGTAATCGTGTCTACCCGCACAAGCTGTACATACCTTGACTCTGTTGCAGTTTTTGGTTCTATTCTATGACCGTACATTAAACACTTGGTATATTGACTAGGACCTTAAAAGCTTTTCTCCTGTAAAATGCAAATTTTTAAAATTTCACGCTTCGAAACGTTTTGGCTGTCAAATTCGATCAGATACAGTGTGTCATCTTCGTTTGATCTCTTTGTCATAATTTCTTTTACACTTACAGGCGTAATGTTTTGTGTACTTTTAAATTTTTCTAACATATTTGCTGTCGTCTGTCGGGGAAGTCCAAAAAGCACCATCTTAAAAATCTTATTGTCTCTTACCTAGTGTATGTATAAAAGCGTGTTGTTGCTTTTTAACGATTTTAGTGCCTGCTCGTTTAGCGCCATAGTGCTGAAAATTTTTTTGGCCCAAAAAACATTCTCTTAAACATATATTTGTCTCCGATTGTTCTCAATACTCTGGAAAACCTAACGTTGGTATCCACTATTATTAGGGGATTTTTCTCCTTTTTTGCCGTCTTCTTCATCTTTGGACAACAGATGAAATCGGTTGCTGGTGTTCGGCCCGTCTTTTATCTTCGACATCTTATATGTGGGACAATATGTGGCTGATGAATCAGAAGATTTTCAGCCCAATTATGAATAAAAATTCCCCGGGAGATTTCTCCCTTTTCCCAAAAAGGGGCTGTTCACATAATTTTTATTCATAATTGGGCTGAAAATCTTCTGATTCATCAGCCAATGCAATTTTGTTGCACATGTTGCTTTTATTAAAAAGTGTTAGCATTTGAGAAGAGCTTCTAATAAGTCATACTGCATTCTTTTGCAAATTTTTTCAAACAGAAAAATATGATTTGTCAATATTTACATGAATTTGAATACAAAAATTAAAACTAAAAAACAAGTTTTATAATAACACATTATTCCCAAAAATTCCCCGTGATAAAAGAGATTTTTCCCCAAAAAATCCCCCGAAATTTTTATCTCCAATCAATAAAAAATCCCCTGTTTGGGGACAAATCCCCAAAACTGGCTCACAAAAAATATTTTATTGCTCACCGAAACACACAACAAAAGTTGGATTTGTTTCCGAAAAAAATTAAGTACTTGTGCCCGTTACAAATTTTTTTCCACCTTCTTTTGCAAAAGAACGAAAGATTGTGGAATTAAAAATTGCAGCATTTATTACTGAATATTCTTTCGTAGCAGCAATTGAAGACAATAAAAAACTCGACGAAAAATCAAAAACTCTGAAGGATATACAGCTCCATCGACCGAAATGCACTGCGTTGATAAAAAAAAATTTTGGCTCCAGCATTTTTTTAAAAACTCTTGCAGTATTTAGGAAACAGCTACTACATCCTTATGTTTGACGAAAGTACATCATTGGTAATAGAAAATTGTTTTGTATTATGAAAAAATATTTTAATATAGAAAAAGTTTCAGTAGTTACAACTTTGTATAGAATTGTGGAAATAGAAAGTGGTACAGCGGAAGCAATTACTAAAACAATAATATGTTGGGAGCAGATGGTACCAATATAAAAAGATTACTGGGAATAGGGGTGAATGGTGCAATCGTAATGGTAGGAAATTCAGTAAGTAGTAAATTGCAAGATATTGTGCTAAACTTGTTAACAATTACGTGAATTTGCCATTCGTTGCATCTAGCATGTGAAAATTCTATGAAAACTTTATCTTCTGAATTGAATATATAATCCAAGACATAAATTGAATATTTTATCGATTAATAGCGGTAGAAACCCCGCAAAAACTTGTAAGCTAAGCAGCGCAAGATTTTAGAAATTAGAGTTTAATTTTTTGAAGGACATTTTAAGATCTATCAAAAAATTAAACATAATATTCCAAAGTGAAAGTATAATAACAAATGAAGATTAAGAGAAAAGAAATAAATAATTTCTAAGAATAATGTCTAAATGCGCATAGGAACTAGCTATACCCCTCCATAATCACTTTCAATTTGTTTTAATAAAACTATTAATATTTTACTAAATAGTTAAAATATTAATTTTGGGAAAAGGTGCTATTAAAAAATTTAAATTACTAAATTTTTTGCAATTCCCATAAAAATCAACAGGAATTTTTGTTTCTGTAGTTTCGTTGCGTCTGTCGAAAACATCTGCCTAAAGCAAAGAAACCAAATACAGAAAAATTTGTTTTATTTCTGTATAAACATTACTTCAAAATTTTTAAAGTATCCTCAAAAATGTTTTAACAATTTCGAAGATTTAAAAGATGTACACATAGCTTTAGATGGTCGTCGCATGCGTGGGTTAGAATAGGAATAATTGCGATTAATCCAATACAGACAAATTTTGCTTTTAACGAATCGTTAAAAGTTACTCACTCGCACCACTGAAATGCGCAAATTTTTTTTATTCTGATAATATGTACAGAGTTAACGAAAATGATTTAACAACACTCTACATTTATGAAAAACGAATTTTTTGGCTCACTTTCAAATCCGAATTTACCCATTTCTTTTTCTAATTTTTAGAAATTTTTGAATAAATTCATTACTTTTTATTAAGGTAGTAATATTTGGAACAATTTATTGATCATCAGACTAGCAGAACTTCCAATATTTATAAAAAATCAGATTCATACTAGGTCTACTTTGATCAGATAGTCTCGGATCACCCTTTTTTGCTTTTGCTTCTCAACTTCTTTTCAATTCCCTTAATGCAAAATAATAACATGCATCTATCTTCGTGTTTGTAATACCGAATGGCACAACAAAACTTGCTTCATAATTCGTACATATACATATCGTTAGTAAAAATGCAATAAGGCGTAATTACAAAAAATTCAAAATCGAGTTTATGATTGATTATTATGAATGCCATTAAACTACATGTCTTGACAACATTTTATACATCTGCGATCAAAAAGTACGCTTTTATTAACAAAAAACAAAGCGACTTAACTACAAGTATGTTTATTTGATAAATGCCAAAGCGACGTAATTACACAATTTTTTCTAACAAAATAATGATTTGGTTTCTTTGAAAATTTGTTGAAGAACTGCATGTTTTCTGACGTTGGTTAGTATAACATCATTTCCATGTCAAGAAACGTTGGCTTAAACGACTTCAATATCAAATTGACTAATTCCATTTCTTTGTATGACTATTATCCCTGTGTGACAGCAAAAAGTGCATTGCTTATAATGATAATGTAATGTAATGTAATATTATTGCCTTACACAGCAAATTTTGTTAAGAAATATTGAAATAATTGTCTTAATAGCGATACCTCAGCAAGTACAACTAAATTTGGACTACAACATTTGTAAAATATAACAAATATAACTGAAGATTAATAACAGCTTTCACAAAAAATTGGAAACAGATTCACACTTTTTGTACCTTCCCAATAACATGAGCAGAGAATAAAAATTTCATTTAAAAAATGGCAACATTTGCAGGATCTCAAAAGGTTACTACCTGCAGATCGTCATTATTTTTATGACAATATTCTGTTTCAAGAATAATCTTAAAATGTATTTACATATATGTACATATACAAAACAATTAATATTAAAAAATTTAATAACAACATAAGCATTTACACCAGACCAAAATCTAGTACTTGTGAGATTTCGAGCAAAATCTTGTTGATTTTGACTAGATTTCCCATACAAAACAAAATCTACTTTCTCACTAGATTTTGTCAAAATGTACTTAAAATCTCACTGTACTGAAAAATACTACGCTGTTCAATAACATATCTTTGAAGGGTGTGTTTGGCAGCTGTTTCGCATTTGAATGATATTTTTTTGTATAAAGTTTGACAAATGTAAATTCCAATCAATTGTTTTTGTCATGGATACGAAATATTAAAAAAACGTCACGAATAACCCGGTGTACACGGTATAGATTTTGATAGAGATTTTAATTGAAATCTACTGGATTTCGGTCTTGTGTAAATGCCATATTATGGATAACATTATATATAATATAAAAAAACTCAAATTAAAAATTAGAACTTTTAATTTTAAATTCTTATGTTAAACTTTATTTTAATCAATAAACTTAAGTTTTTATAATCAATTCTTTAATCCGAAAATAGACATTTTATATTTTGTAAAATATCTTCTTCAACTATATGTTTAAATTTATTTATTATACATACTTCTTTTTGCGTTTGAGAAAAACAAAAAGAAAAAAGGCGTATCTTACATAAATCTTCATATAATTAAAAAATAATTATTTGGTTTAAAAATAATGTTTATAGTTTTCATTTAAAAAGTGTTTTGGTTTTCCTGCAAAATTATATTGTTGTTAGTTACGCGTTTTTACAGTTTAGCTTACGATATGTAACAGAATTCTTTAGGCTGTTTATAAATTCTTTTATTTTATATGGCATTTTCACGAGACCAAAATCTAGTACGGAAGAGATTTCTAGCAAATCTTATTGATTTTGACTAGATTTCCCACTAAAAATAAAATTTACTTCGCGACTAGATTGATGCAACTGTGTTTTTTGCTAAATTAAACTGAAAAATACTATGCTGCTCAATAATGATTCTTTCAAAGGTGTGCTCGCAGGCTGTTTTGCATTTGATTGATTTTTTTTTTGTATGGAGATTTACCCTTGAAAATGAAAATGCCAATCAACTGTTTTCGGTATGGAAAAGAAATCTTGAAAAATGTAACGAATATCCCGGTATAAACCGAATAGATTTTTACGGAGATTTCAATTTAAATCTACTAGATTTCGTGCTATTGTAAATGTACTATTAGATATTGTATTAAATAAAAATATTAAAATAAAACATAAAAAATGTTTTTTAGCGGAATTTTAGTAAAATGTTAGAAATTTGTAGATTTTTGCTTCATTTAGGTAATGTAATTAGTACGTTGCAGGGTCAAGGAAAGTGAAGCGTACACACAGTCTCTCCTTCTCAACTGCCAGCCGCACCCACTGTCCTTTTAAGGGATTGGGGGCCACAGTTTGCAAACGAGGCTCTGGCGGACGACCTTAGGCGGTATAGCCTTAACAACCGCTAGTAGAAAATTCCGATGAACTGCGTTGTCCTGGAGGGCTAGTGGCAGTACCAGGATCGGATGCTCTAGCCCAATCGGCTATTCATCCTAAACTATTTTGATTACCGAAACCACAACAGAAGCATATGTTTCTTATAGGAAGTACAGGATATATATATATATATATACAGTGCTGCCATGTAATTTTTTTCTTCCCCCAAAAAAAATGTTGAAAAAAATCCCCTAAATGTTAAAGTTTAGATAATAATTTCATTTCAATTTACCTAGCAGCACTGTTTGGTCAGCACAAAAACGAAACATATTCAAAGGCAAAGATTTGTTTTCTCTTGAAAATTATTTGTGTACGGTTTAGCTATATACATATATATATTAATATGCAAACTCGTTTTTATAGATCCCTTTTACGCTCATTTTATACAGACATACTTATACATATCATATTGAAGATACATATTTATTCACAAATGTGCATAACCTACATACGTGTATGTATGTATGTACGTATATTTTTTTCAAAGCGTTTCAATAAAAACTACAAGCTTATCAAATTTCAAGAAAAGTTTGCAGACTTTTTGTTATCTTTTTTAAGTTTTATGTTCACAAGCGTTGCAAACTTTTGTTTTGTAACTTGCTTTATGAAAATACTCTGATTCAACTTTTTTGAGAGACGTGTAAGACGCATGACGCGTAGAACGCGTCGTGCGGACTTTCAGCTTTAGCGTTTAAATAAGAATTCTTTTAAATTCATGTTTCTTTTAGGAACTACCTTTTGTGTGCTTTATCATGAAAATTCGCAAAAAAATTACGAAAACACACCTTTCCTATCAAAGTTACTTCCGTTTTTTGAAGCGTGCGTCACAAAACTTTTTTCTTCTGTGTTTGCCAACCGATTTTCTTTAACCAAATGGTAGACATTGTTGTGTTTTAGTGACCGGACTATATATTATTTAAATCGGCTCAGAGTTAAAGGAATACAAAGCTACTAAAATTTACATCACTGCAAATGCTAAAACTAAATAACGTACAGTCACTTACGTAAGCATTGGTTCAAGTTCCAGCAAAATACCCGACTAGTCCATACACGCTTGTTTGGCTTAGTCCGAAAATTACCGGCGAGTGGTCCAAAGTAGTCCAAATGCATATTAATAACGTGGTAGTGATTAATTTTTTGTTTCAATCCCGTGAGCGTGCGTCCGTGACCGTGAGTGAGGAGGAGATTTAGGTGTTAGAAAGACCACTTCAAAACTCAAACAAAGATATATTTAGAAAAATATAGGTAGAATGGTGAAAACTCATACATTGAATTGCAAGGAATGCAGAATAAATAAACAAACTACACATTCAAAGGAGAAGCTCATCGTAACAGACAATCCAAATACTAGTTTTGAGGTTATATCTATAGACACAGTTGGTTCTATACGATTTTCAAATGGATTTAGGTACATATTAAGTATGCAATGTGACTTAACAAAATACATTATAAGATATTGTTGTATAATATGTGTGTTCAACCGATACTGACTTACGGCTGTCCAGCATGGTCTCACAAAACTGCTAGGACCCATACAAAACAGCTTCAGATTATTCAAAACAAAATTTTAAAAATAATTCATAATCTACCCCCTAGATTCCCCAAGAACTTAGTGCACAATAAATCTAAACATAAACAATTAAACGAGTTTGCCAATGATCTGACGCTGTCATTTAATGAAAAATTCGGATTGCTTAATTTTTAAATAATAAGACATTTTCTAAACAGTCACTGAGAATCTTTTGTTAAAAAGAATTTTACTAGTGATTGTTTTAACAAATTTCATTTTAATATTTTTAAAGTTTGTAAGAGGTTTTTGTGTCGAAGACTATGGGTGAGTTTCAAAACGTCAAAGCACATTGCAGTGATGCGGTTTTGGTACTGTTTGGAAACAAAGTATGTAACCAACTATGTTGTTTACTTTGTATAAAAAAGCACTAACAAAATTAGTGATACACCATTTGCTTTAGTTTGCGTATCGATAACTTTTATTATACATTTAGGAAGGTGTGGCATTGTCAATGTTTGCATGGTTGCGTTAAGGAATGCATGACTTTGTTCTGTTGCATTCCAAATGATGTTTTGGAACTCACCCTACCTCACATTACTGAAAGAAAGTGTTATTTTCCATTCTTAGCAAATGACAAAAAAAACTTAGGTTTATCTACTCGAATGATGACTCGAATAACAAGTCAAAAAAAAATTAAATTTCATTGCGAACGCAAAATCAAGCAAACACACAAGCGCAGGGCAACGAAAGCTTTCCAAATTGATTGGAGTTTTAGTGGATAGCTTTCATTCGCTTAATACCACGTTCATATTTGTCGTGTTAATCATCTCAATCGTGTTTAAGCACTAATCATCTCCAATTCGCGAGGTTTTCCAATAAATATAACTAATTTGTTAATCACTTCAAGTTGACATGATTCAAATTTAATATTTTTATTAATTTCATAGAATCGCGTGAACCTACCTCACATAACTCATGGTGTAGAATCCATCACACAAAAATACCTAATGAGTAGAGAACAAAGCGGCATTTGTAAATATAATTGCGCAAAATATAAAATTTATAAACAATGTTAAGAATCATAAATTTGATTATGATTTTGTTATAAGAATAAGTCAGCTGTTAAAATATTAATTACTTATCTCGTAAAGATAGTATTCTGAATGACTATAGTTAACTTTTTAATCATTCTGATTAAATGCGGATCATACCTCAGATGTGAACATAGTATAGGCTTTCTTTCAGCATCATGGAGTAGGCTGTTAATCAAACACATAAAAAACATATTGAAATACTCCAAAATATATAAAGTTAATTGATCCAATTAACCAATTGTAAATGCCCAATTATTAATTATTCGAACAATTAACGATTTTGGAAGCTACTGAATATATAGTGAACCTATCAATAAGTATATGAGAGTTATCACGAAAACTAACATCTGACAATGTCCAGACGTATCGGATAAAGTTTGCAAGATAATTTATAAAACAGTATTTAACATTTCCAAGTTTTTCACATAAAAATCTCGGATTAAGAAATGTTTTGAAAGAAAATGAGCAGCAACGTCACTTAAAGTAGTTTAGAAACGGTAAGAAGTGTCTGATTAAAATGAGAAGGAAATTATGTATCCTTCGACAATGTTCTCACTAGTTTGACACTAATCGGATCGGATAATTTGTTGCTAAAATTTCGTATTATTTTTGATATGAAACATGACGGCAAAAAATGTTCACTGGGTAAGTTTGCTCTTTTTAATGTGTGAGTGACGTACATATGTGTATACCGATGTGTATTCATATGGGAAAATATACATATTTATATATATATTTTTCTATATATGTATATATACTTCCACAAATTCACGTAAGAACGTGTGCACATCCGTATATATATATGCGTATGTATTAGTATTTGTGTGTTTAAAAGTTCGTTAGTTATGTCATTTATTTTCTTCCGTTCAATACCAGCAACATTTTCCAGGACATCTTCTTGACCATTTCTATCATCTTGACTTAAAAGAGTGATAACCATGTTAGTTTCCAAATGCACATTCATTCCGCTTCTACAATATATTTACGTATA